>JALRMA010000023.1:0-36908 GCA_023638005.1 Forsythia suspensa | reverse complement strand
AAATAAGTTTTGATGGTTAATACACAATGAAATCAAATTGAAAATACGTTTAGAACATGCAACGGTAGGTTATACTCTCGTGAATTTTGCTTAATTTTGACCAAAATTGTTCGACATTGAACAACATGAATGGTTGTTCTAAAGGTATTTTTGTGATTTCAAACTAGTACATTTGACTTCTTATGTATACTATGATGTGTAAAAGTTTGGAAATCGAACTAAAAACACATTTTGAATATTCAACAGTGGGATTTACGGTTGAATATAGTATAATTTTGATAAAAACAGTTGCAATTCGAGATTAAACATCCAATATATTGGTTCAAATTAATTTTTTGTGAGTCAAAATTACTTAATATAGTATGATAAATATGTTTTGATAGTTAATACACAATAAAATCAAATTGAAAACACGTTCAGATCATCCAACGATAAGTTATACTCGTGAATTTCTATTAATTTTAACCAAATTTATATGACGTTGAACAACATGAATGGCTATTCGAAAAGTGTATTTATAATTTCAAACTCCTACATTTGGCTTCGGAAGTGTATTATGACGTATAAAAGTTTGTAAATCGAACTAAAAATACATTTCGGATATTCGACAATGGCTTTAGAAGTTGACTATTGTACAATTTTGACAAAAAAAAGGTCTCAAATCGAGATTAAACATCCAATGTGTTGGTTCGAAATAAGTTTTTGGGACTCCAAATTAGTTCATATAGTATCATAAATAAGTTTTGATGGTTAATACACAATGAAATCAAATTGAAAATACGTTTAGAACATGCAACGGTAGGTTATACTAAATGAATTTTGCTTAATTTTGACCAAAATTGTTCGACATTGAACAACATGAATGGTTGTTCTAAAGGTATTTTTTGTGATTTCAAACTAGTACATTTGACTTCTTATGTATACTATGATGTGTAAAAGTTTGAAAATCGAACTAAAAATACATTTTGAATATTCAACGATGGGATTTACGGTTGAATATAATATAATTTTGATAAAAAAAGTTTGCAATTTCGAGATTAAACATCCAATATATTGGTTCAAACTAATTTTTTGTGAGTCAAAATTACTTAATATAGTATGATAAATATGTTTTGATAGTTAATACACAATAAAATCAAATTGAAAACACGTTCAGATCATCCAACGATAAGTTATACTCGTGAATTTTTATTAATTTTAACCAAATTTATATGACGTTGAACAACATGAATGGTTATTCGAAAGGTGTTTTTATAATTTCAAACTCATACATTTGGCTTCGGAAGTGTACTATGGTGTATAAAAGTTTGTAAATCGAACTAAAAATACATTTCGTATATTCGACAATGGCTTTAGAAGTTGACTATTGTACAATTTTGACAAAAAAAGGTCTAAATCGAGATTAAACATCCAATGTGTTGGTTCGAAATAAGTTTTGGGACTCCAAATTAGTTCATATAGTATCATAAATAAGTTTTGATGGTTAATACACAATGAAATCAAATTGAAAATACGTTTAGAACATGCAACGGTGGGTTATATACTCGTGAATTTTGCTTAATTTTGACCAAAATTGTTCGACATTGAACAACATGAATGGTTGTTCTAAAGGTGTTTTGTGATTTCAAACTAGTACATTTGACTTCTTATGTATACTATGATGTGTAAAAGTTTGAAAATCGAACTAAAAAAAACATTTTGAATATTCAACGATGGGATTTACGGTTGAATATAATATAATTTTTTGATAAAAACAGTTTGCAATTCGAGATTAAACATCCAATATATTGGTTCAAACTAATTTTTTTGAGTCAAAATTACTTAATATAGTATGATAAATATGTTTTGATAGTTAATACACAATAAAATCAAATTGAAAATACGTTCATATCATCCAACGATAAGTTATACTCGTGAATTTCTATTAATTTTACCAAAATTATATGACGTTGAACAACATGAATGGCTATTATTCGAAAGTGTTTTTATAATTTCAAACTCATACATTTGGCTTGGAAGTGTACTATGATGTATAAAAAAGTTTGTAAATCGAACTAAAAATACATTTCGGATATTCGACAATGGCTTTAGAAGTTGACTATTGTACAATTTTGACAAAAAAAAGTCTCAAATCGAGATTAAACATCCAATGTGTTGGTTCGAAAATAAGTTTTGGGACTCCAAATTAGTTCATATAGTATCATAAATAAGTTTTGATGGTTAATACACAATGAAATCAAATTGAAAATACGTTTAGAACATGCAACGGTAGGTTATACTCGTGAATTTTGCTTAATTTTGACCAAAATTGTTCGACATTGAACAACATGAATGGTTGTTCTAAAGGTGTTTTGTGATTTCAAACTAGTACATTTGACTTCTTATGTATACTATGATGTGTAAAAGTTTGAAATCGAACTAAAAAAAACATTTTGAATATTCAACGATTGGGATTCTGGGTTGAATATAATATAATTTTGATAAAAAAAGTTTGCAATTCGAGATTAAACATCCAATATATTGGTTCAAACTAATTTTTTGAGTCAAAATTACTTAATATAGTATGATAATAAATATGTTTTGATAGTTAATACACAATAAAATCAAATTGAAAATACGTTCATATCATCCAACGATAAGTTATACTAAGTGAATTTCTATTAATTTTAACCAAATTTATATGACGTTGAACAACATGAATGGCTATTCGAAAGGTGTTTTTTATAATTTCAAACTCATACATTTGGCTTGAAGTGTACTATGATGTATAAAAGTTTGTAAATCGAACTAAAAATACATTTCGGATATTCGACAATGGCTTTAGAAGTTGACTATTGTACAATTTTGACAAAAAAAAGTCAAAAATCGAGATTAAACATCCAATGTGTTGGTTCGAAATAAGTTTTGGGACTCCAAATTAGTTCATATAGTATCATAAATAAGTTTTGATGGTTAATACACAATGAAATCAAATTGAAAATACGTTTAGAACATGCAACGGTAGGTTATACTAAGTGAATTTTGCTTAATTTTGACCAAAATTGTTCGACTGAACAACATGAATGGTTGTTCTAAAGGTGTTTTGTGATTTCAAACTAGTACATTTGACTTCTTATGTATACTATGATGTGTAAAAGTTTGAAAATCGAACTAAAAATACATTTTGAATATTCAACGATTAGGATTTACGGCTGAATATAATATAATTTTGATAAAAACAGTTGCAATTCGAGATTAAACATCTAATATATTGGTTCAAATTAATTTTTTGTGAGTCAAAATTACTTAATATAGTATGATAAATATGTTTTGATAGTTAATACACAATAAAATCAAATTGAAAACACGTTCAGATCATCCAACGATAAGTTATACTCGTGAATTTCTATTAATTTTAACCAAATTTATATGACGTTGAACAACATGAATGGCTATTCGAAAGGTGTTTTTATAATTTCAAACTCTTACATTTGGCTTGGAAGTGTACTATGATGTATAAAAAAAGTTTGTAAATCGAACTAAAAATACATTTCGGATATTCGACAATGGCTTTGAAGTTGACTATTGTACAATTTTGACAAAAAAAAGGTCTCAAATCGAGATTAAACATCCAATGTGTTGGTTCGAAATAAGTTTTGGGACTCCAAATTAGTTCATATAGTATCATCATAAATAAGTTTTGATGGTTAATACACAATGAAATCAAATTGAAAATACGTTTAGAACATGCAACGGTAGGTTATACTAAGTGAATTTTGCTTAATTTTGACCAAAATTGTTCGACATTGAACAACATGAATGAATGTTGTTCTAAAGGTGTTTTTGTGATTTCAAACTAGTACATTTGACTTCTTATGTATACTATGATGTGTAAAAGTTTGAAAATCGAACTAAAAAATACATTTTGAATATTCAACGATGGGATTTACTGGTTGAATATAATATAATTTTGATAAAAAAAAAAAAGCAATTCGAGATTAAACATCCAATATATTGGTTCAAACTAATTTTTGTGAGTCAAAATTACTTAATATAGTATGATAAATATGTTTTGATAGTTAATACACAATAAAATCAAATTGAAAATACGTTCGATCATCCAACGATAAGTTATACTAAGTGAATTTCTATTAATTTTAACCAAAATTATATGACGTTGAACAAACAACAATGGCTATTCGAAAAGGTGTTTTATAATTTCAAACTCATACATTTGGCTTGGAAGTGTACTATGACGTATATAAAAGTTGTAAATCGAACTAAAAATACATTTCGGATATTCGACAATGGCTTTAGAAGTTGACTATTGTACAATTTTGACAAAAAAAAAGTCAATCGAGATTAAACATCCAATGTGTTGGTTCGAAATAAGTTTTTTTGGACTCCAAATTAGTTCATATAGTATCATAAATAAGTTTTGATGGTTAATACACAATGAAATCAAATTGAAAATACGTTTAGAACATGCAACGGTAGGTTATACTAAGTGAATTTTGCTTAATTTTGACCAAAAAATTGTTCGACATTGAACAACATGAATGGTTGTTCTAAAGGTGTTTTTGTGATTTCAAACTAGTACATTTGACTTCTTATGTATACTATGATGTGTAAAAGTTTGAAATCGAACTAAAAATACATTTTGATTCAACAATTGGGATTTACTGTTGAATATAGTATAATTTTGATAAAAAAGTTTGCAATTCGAGATTAAACATCCAATATATTGGTTCAAACTAATTTTTGTGAGTCAAAATTACTTAATATAGTATGATAAATATGTTTTGATAGTTAATACACAATAAAATCAAATTGAAAATACGTTCGATATCATCCAACGATAAGTTATACTCGTGAATTTCTATTAATTTTAACCAAATTTATATGACGTTGAACAACATGAATGGCTATTCGAAAAGGTGTTTTTTATAATTTCAAACTCATACATTTGGCTTGGAAGTGTACTATGACGTATAAAAAGTTTGTAAATCGAACTAAAAATATTTCGGATATTCGACAAATGGCTTTAGAAGTTGACTATTGTACAATTTTGACAAAAAAAATGTCTCAAATCGAGATTAAACATCCAATGTGTTGGTTCGAAATAAGTTTTTTGGGACTCCAAATTAGTTCATATAGTATCATAAATAAGTTTTGATGGTTAATACACAATGAAATCAAATTGAAAATACGTTTAGAACATGCAACGGTAGGTTATACTAGTGAATTTTGCTTAATTTTGACCAAAATTGTTCGACATTGAACAACATGAATGGTTGTTCTAAAGGTGTTTTTGTGATTTCAAACTAGTACATTTGGCTTCTTATGTGTACTATGATGTATAAAAGTTTGGAAATCGAACTAAAAATACATTTTGAATATTCGACAGTGGGATTTACGGTTGAATATAATATAATTTTGATAAAAAAAAGTTTGCAATTCGAGATTAAACATCCAATATATTGGTTCAAACTAATTTTTGTGAGTCAAAATTACTTAATATAGTATGATAAATATGTTTTGATAGTTAATACACAATAAAATCAAATTGAAAATACGTTCGTCATCATCCAACGATAAGTTATACTCGTGAATTTTTATTAATTTTAACCAAAATTTATGACGTTGAACAACATGAATGGCTATTCGAAAGGTGTTTTTATAATTTCAAACTCATACATTTGGCTTCGAAGTGTACTATATGACGTATAAAAGTTTGTAAATCGAACTAAAAATACATTTCGGATATTCGACAATGGCTTTAGAAGTTGACTATTGTACAATTTTGACAAAAAAAAAGTCGCAAATCGAGATTAAACATCCAATGTGTTGGTTCGAAATAAGTTTTGGGACTCCAAATTAGTTCATATAGTATCATAAATAAGTTTTGATGGTTAATACACAATGAAATCAAATTGAAAATACTTTAGAACATGCAACGGTAGGTTATACTCGTGAATTTTGCTTAATTTTGACCAAAATTGTTCGACATTGAACAACATGAATGGTTGTTCTAAAGGTGTTTTTTTGATTTCAAACTAGTACATTTGACTTCTTATGTATACTATGATGTGTAAAAGTTTGAAAATCGAACTAAAAAAAAAAACATTTTGAATATTCAACGATTAGGATTTACGGTTGAATATAGTATAATTTTGATAAAAACAGTTGCAATTCGAGATTAAACATCCAATATATTGGTTCAAACTAAATTTTTTTGTGAGTCAAAATTACTTAATATAGTATGATAAATATGTTTTGATAGTTAATACACAATAAAATCAAATTGAAAATACGTTCGATATCATCCAACGATAAGTTATACTCGTGAATTTTATTAATTTTAACCAAATTTATATGACGTTGAACAACATGAATGGCTATTCGAAAAGTGTTTTTTATAATTTCAAACTCCTACATTTGGCTTCGGAAGTGTATTATGACGTATAAAAGTTTGTAAATCGAACTAAAAATACATTTCGGATATTCGACAATGGCTTTAGAAGTTGACTATTGTACAATTTTGACAAAAAAATGTGCAAATCGAGATTAAACATCCAATGTGTTGGTTCGAAATAAGTTTTTGGGACTCCAAATTAGTTCATATAGTATCATAAATAAGTTTTGATGGTTAATACACAATGAAATCAAATTGAAAATACGTTTAGAACATGCAACGGTAGGTTATACTCGTGAATTTTGCTTAATTTTGACCAAAATTGTTCGACATTGAACAACATGAATGGTTGTTCTAAAGGTGTTTTTGTGATTTCAAACTAGTACATTTGACTTCTTATGTGTACTATGATGTGTAAAAGTTTGGAAATCGAACTAAAAATACATTTTGAATATTCAACACATTAGGATTTACGGCTGAATATAATATAATTTTGATAAAAAAAGTTGCAATTCGAGATTAAACATCCAATATATTGGTTCAAACTAATTTTTGTGAGTCAAAATTACTTAATATAGTATGATAAATATGTTTTGATAGTTAATACACAATAAAATCAAATTGAAAATACGTTCATATCATCCAACGATAAGTTATACTAAGTGAATTTTTATTAATTTTAACCAAATTTATATGACGTTGAACAACATGAATGGCTATTCGAAAGGTGTTTTTTTATAATTTCAAACTCATACATTTGGCTTCGGAAGTGTACTATGATGTATAAAAAAGTGTAAATCGAACTAAAAATACATTTCGGATATTCGACAATGGCTTTAGAAGTTGACTATTGTACAATTTTGACAAAAAAAAATCGCAAATCGAGATTAAACATCCAATGTGTTGGTTCGAAATAAGTTTTGGGACTCCAAATTAGTTCATATAGTGTCATAAATAAGTTTTGATGGTTAATACACAATGAAATCAAATTGAAAATACGTTTAGAACATGCAACGGTAGGTTATACTGTGAATTTTGCTTAATTTTGACCAAAATTGTTCGACATTGAACAACATGAATGGTTGTTCTAAAGGTGTTTTTGATTTCAAACTAGTACATTTGACTTCTTATGTATACTATGATGTGTAAAAGTTTGAAAATCGAACTAAAAAACATTTTTTGATATTCAACGATTAGGGATTTACTGGTTGAATATAATATAATTTTTTTGATAAAAACGGTTGCAATTCGAGATTAAACATCCAATATATTGGTTCAAACTAATTTTTGTGAGTCAAAATTACTTAATATAGTATGATAAATATGTTTTGATAGTTAATACACAATAAAAAATCAAATTGAAAATACGTTCAGATCATCCAACGATAAGTTATACTCGTGAATTTTTATTAATTTTAACCAAATTTATATGACGTTGAACAACATGAATGGCTATTCGAAAGGTGTTTTTATAATTTCAAACTCATACATTTGGCTTCGAAGTGTACTATGACGTATAAAAGTTTGTAAATCGAACTAAAAATACATTTCGGATATTCGACAATGGCTTTAGAAGTTGACTATTGTACAATTTTGACAAAAAAAGTCGCAAATCGAGATTAAACATCATCAATGTTTTGGTTCGAAATAAGTTTTGGGACTCCAAATTAGTTCATATAGTATCATAAATAAGTTTTGATGGTTAATACACAATGAAATCAAATTGAAAATACGTTTAGAACATGCAACGGTAGGTTATACTCGTGAATTTTGCTTAATTTTGACCAAAATTGTTCGACATTGAACAACATGAATGGTTGTTCTAAAGGTGTTTTTGTGATTTCAAACTAGTACATTTGACTTCTTATGTATACTATGATGTGTAAAAGTTTGAAAATCGAACTAAAAATACATTTTGAATATTCAACGATTAGGATTTACGGTTGAATATAATATAATTTTTTTGAAAAAGCAGGTTTGCAATTCGAGATTAAACATCCAATATATTGGTTCAAACTAATTTTTGTGAGTCAAAATTACTTAATATAGTATGATAAATATGTTTTGATAGTTAATACACAATAAAATCAAATTGAAAATACGTTCGAGATCATCCAACGATAAGTTTATACTACGTGAATTTTTTAATATTAATTTTAACCAAATTTATATGACGTTGAACAACATGAATGGCTATTCGAAAAGTGTTTTTATAATTTCAAACTCATACATTTGGCTTCGAAGTGTACTATGTACTATATAAAAAAGTTTGTAAATCGAACTAAAAATACATTTTGGATATTCGACAATGGCTTTAGAAGTTGACTATTGTACAATTTTGACAAAAAAGGTCGCAAATCGAGATTAAACATCCAATGTGTTGGTTCGAAATAAGTTTTTGGGACTCCAAATTAGTTCATATAGTGTCATAAATAAGTTTTGATGGTTAATACACAATGAAATCAAATTGAAAATACGTTTAGAACATGCAACGGTAGGTTATACTCGTGAATTTTGCTTAATTTTGACCAAAATTGTTCGACATTGAACAACATGAATGGTTGTTCTAAAGGTGTTTTTGTGATTTCAAACTAGTACATTTGACTTCTTATGTGTACTATGATGTGTAAAAGTTTGAAAATCGAACTAAAAATACATTTTGAATATTCAACAGTGGGATTTACGGTTGAATATAATATAATTTTGATAAAAACGGTTGCAATTCGAGATTAAACATCCAATATATTGGTTCAAACTAATTTTTTGTGAGTCAAAATTACTTAATATAGTATGATAAATATGTTTTGATAGTTAATACACAATAAAATCAAATTGAAAACACGTTCAGATCATCCAACGATAAGTTATACTCGTGAATTTTTATTAATTTTAACCAAATTTATATGACGTTGAACAACATGAATGGCTATTCGAAAGGTGTTTTTATAATTTCAAACTCATACATTTGGCTTCGGAAGTGTACTATGACGTATAAAAGTTTGTAAATCGAACTAAAAATTCATTTCGGATATTCGACAATGGCTTTAGAAGTTGACTATTGTACAATTTTGACAAAAAAAGTCGCAAATCGAGATTAAACATCCAATGTGTTGGTTCGCAATAAGTTTTTGGGACTCCAAATTAGTTCATATAGTATCATAAATAAGTTTTGATGGTTAATACACAATGAAATCAAATTGAAAATACGTTTAGAACATGCAACGGTAGGTTATACTCGTGAATTTTGCTTAATTTTGACCAAAATTGTTCGACATTGAACAACATGAATGGTTGTTCTAAAAGTATTTTTGTGATTTCAAACTAGTACATTTGACTTCTTATGTGTACTATGATGTGTAAAAGTTTGAAAATCGAACTAAAAATACATTTTGAATATTCAACAATGGGATTTACGGTTGAATATAGTATATATTTTTGATAAAAACGTTGCAATTCGAGATTAAACATCCAATATATTGGTTCAAACTAATTTTTGTGAGTCAAAATTACTTAATATAGTATGATAAATATGTTTTGATAGTTAATACACAATAAAATCAAATTGAAAATACGTTCGTATCATCCAACGATAAGTTATACTCGTGAATTTTTATTAATAATTTTAACCAAAATTATATGATGACGTTGAACAACATGAATGGCTATTCGAAAGGTGTTTTTATAATTTCAAACTCATACATTTGGCTTCGGAAGTGTACTATGACGTATAAAAGTTTGTAAATCGAACTAAAAATACATTTCGGATATTCGACAATGGCTTTAGAAGTTGACTATTGTACAATTTTGACAAAAAGGTCGTAAATCGAGATTAAACATCCAATGTGTTGGTTCGAAATAAGTTTTTGGGACTCCAAATTAGTTCATATAGTATCATAAATAAGTTTTGATGGTTAATACACAATGAAATCAAATTGAAAATACGTTTAGAACATGCAACGGTAGGTTATACTCGTGAATTTTGCTTAATTTTGACCAAAATTGTTCGACATTGAACAACATGAATGGTTGTTCTAAAGGTGTTTTTGTGATTTCAAACTAGTACATTTGACTTCTTATGTGTACTATGATGTGTAAAAGTTTGGAAATCGAACAAAAAATACATTTTGAATATTCAACAGTGGGATTTACGGCTGAATATAATATAATTTTGATAAAAACGGTTGCAATTCGAGATTAAACATCCAATATATTGGTTCAAACTAATTTTTTGTGACTCAAAATTACTTAATATAGTATGATAAATATGTTTTGATAGTTAATACACAATAAAATCAAATTGAAAATACGTTCATATCATCCAACGATAAGTTATACTCGTGAATTTCTATTAATTTTAACCAAAATTGTACGACGTTGAACAACATGAATGGCTATTCGAAAGGTGTTTTTATAATTTCAAACTCATACATTTGGCTTCGGAAGTGTACTATGATGATATAAAAAAGTTTGTAAATCGAACTAAAAATACATTTCGGATATTCGACAATGGCTTTAGAAGTTGACTATTGTACAATTTTGACAAAAAAAAAAAGTCGCAAAATCGAGATTAAACATCCAATGTGTTGGTTCGAAATAAGTTTTGGGACTCCAAACTCCAAATTAGTTCATATAGTATCATAAATAAGTTTTGATGGTTAATACACAATGAAATCAAATTGAAAATACGTTTAGAACATGCAACGGTAGGTTATACTACGTGAATTTTGCTTAATTTTGACCAAAATTGTTCGACATTGAACAACATGAATGGTTGTTCTAAAGGTGTTTTTTTTGTGATTTCAAACTAGTACATTTGACTTCTTATGTATACTACTATGTGTAAAAGTTTGAAAATCGAACTAAAAAAACATTTTTGATATTCAACAATTAGGATTTACTGTTGAATATATATAATTTTGATAAAAAAAGGTTGCAATTCGAGATTAAACATCCAATATATTGGTTCAAACTAATTTTTGTGAGTCAAAATTACTTAATATAGTATGATAAATATGTTTTGATAGTTAATACACAATAAAATCAAATTGAAAATACGTTCGATCATCCAACGATAAGTTATACTAAGTGAATTTCTATTAATTTTAACCAAAATTATATGACGTTGAACAACATGAATGGCTATTCGAAAAAAGGTGTTTTATAATTTCAAACTCATACATTTGGCTTCGAAGTGTACTATGACGTATAAAAGTTTGTAAATCGAACTAAAAATACATTTCGGATATTCGACAATGGCTTTAGAAGTTGACTATTGTACAATTTTTGACAAAAAAAAATCAAATCGAGATTAAACATCCAATGTGTTGGTTCGAAATAAGTTTTGGGACTCCAAATTAGTTCATATAGTGTCATAAATAAGTTTTGATGGTTAATACACAATGAAATCAAATTGAAAATACGTTTAGAACATGCAACGGTAGGTTATACTAAGTGAATTTTGCTTAATTTTGACCAAAATTGTTCGACATTGAACAACATGAATGGTTGTTCTAAAGGTGTTTTTGTGATTTCAAACTAGTACATTTGACTTCTTATGTATACTATGATGTGTGTGTAAAAGTTTGAAAATCGAACTAAAAAAAAATTTTTGATATTTCAACAATGGGGATTTACTGTTGAATATAATATAATTTTGATAAAAACGTTGCAATTCAGAGATTAAACATCCAATATATTGGTTCAAACTAATTTTTTGTGAGTCAAAATTACTTAATATAGTATGATAAATATGTTTTGATAGTTAATACACAATAAAATCAAATTGAAAATACGTTCGATATCATCAACGATAAGTTATACTCGTGAATTTATTAATTTTAACCAAATTTATATGACGTTGAACAACATGAATGGCTATTCGAAAGGTGTTTTTATAATTTCAAACTCATACATTTGGCTTCGGAAGTGTACTATGATGTATAAAAAAGTTGTAAATCGAACTAAAAATATATTTTGATATTCGACAATGGCTTTAGAAGTTGACTATTGTACAATTTTGACAAAAAAGGTCGCAAATCGAGATTAAACATCCAATGTGTTGGTTCGAAATAAGTTTTGGGACTCCAAATTAGTTCATATAGTATCATAAATAAGTTTTGATGGTTAATACACAATGAAATCAAATTGAAAATACGTTTAGAACATGCAACGGTAGGTTATACTACTCGAATTTTGCTTAATTTTGACCAAAATTGTTCATTGAACAACAACAATGAATTGTTTGTTCTAAAGTATTTTTTGTGATTTCAAACTAGTACATTTGACTTCTTATGTGTACTACGATGTGTAAAAGTTTGAAAATCGAACTAAAAATACATTTTGAATATTCAACAGTGGGATTTACGGTTGAATATAGTATAATTTTGATAAAAATGGTTGCAATTCGAGATTAAACATCCAATATATTGGTTCAAACTAATTTTTTGTGAGTCAAAATTACTTAATATAGTATGATAAATATGTTTTGATAGTTAATACACAATAAAATCAAATTGAAAATACGTTCGATATCATCCAACGATAAGTTATACTCGTGAATTTCTATTAATTTTAACCAAATTTTATATGACGTTGAACAACATGAATGGCTATTCGAAAGTGTTTTATAATTTCAAACTCATACATTTGGCTTCGAAGTGTACTATGACGTATAAAAAAGTTTGTAAATCGAACTAAAAATACATTTTTCGATATTCGACAATGGCTTTAGAAGTTGACTATTGTACAATTTTGACAAAAAAAAAGGTCGCAAATCGAGATTAAACATCCAATGTGTTGGTTCGCAATAAGTTTTTGGGACTCCAAATTAGTTCATATAGTATCATAAATAAGTTTTGATGGTTAATACACAATGAAATCAAATTGAAAATAAAATACGTTTAGAACATGCAACGGTAGGTTATACTCGTGAATTTTGCTTAATTTTGACCAAAATTGTTCGACATTGAACAACATGAATGGTTGTTCTAAAGGTGTTTTGTGATTTTCAAACTAGTACATTTGACTTCTTATGTATACTATGATGTGTAAAAAAGTTGAAAATCGAACTAAAAATACATTTTTTGATATTCAACAATTGGGATTTACTTGAATATAATATAATTTTGATAAAAACAGTTGCAATTCGAGATTAAACATCCAATATATTGGTTCAAACTAATTTTTGTGAGTCAAAATTACTTAATATAGTATGATAAATATGTTTTGATAGTTAATACACAATAAAATCAAATTGAAAATACGTTCGTATCATCCAACGATAAGTTATACTAAGTGAATTTTTATTAATTTTAACCAAATTTATATGACGTTGAACAACATGAATGGCTATTCGAAAAGGTGTTTTATAATTTCAAACTCATACATTTGGCTTCGAAGTGTACTATATATATGATATAAAAGTTTGTAAATCGAACTAAAAATACATTTCGGATATTCGACAATGGCTTTTAAAGTTGACTATTGTACAATTTTGACAAAAAATGTCGCAAATCGAGATTAAACATCCAATGTGTTGGTTCAAAATAAGTTTTTTGGGACTACAAATTAGTTCATATAGTATCATAAATAAGTTTTGATGGTTAATACACAATGAAATCAAATTGAAAATACGTTTAGAACATGCAACGGCAGGTTATACTAGTGAATTTTGCTTAATTTTGACTAAGATTGTTCGACATTGAACAACATGAATGGTTGTTCTAAAGGTATTTTTGTGATTTCAAACTAGTACATTTGACTTCTTATGTATACTATGATGTGTAAAAGTTTGAAAATCGAACTAAAAAAACATTTTGAATATTCAACAATTGGGATTTACTTACTGAATATATATATAATTTTGATAAAAATGTTTGCAATTCGAGATTAAACATCCAATATATTGGTTCAAACTAATTTTTTGTGAGTCAAAATTACTTAATATAGTATGATAAATATGTTTTGATAGTTAATACACAATAAAATCAAATTGAAAATACGTTCAGATCATCCAACGATAAGTTATACTCGTGAATTTTTATTAATTTTAACCAAATTTATATGACGTTGAACAACATGAATGGCTATTCGAAAGGTGTTTTTATAATTTCAAACTCATACATTTGGCTTCGGAAGTGTACTATGATGATATAAAAGTTTGTAAATCGAACTAAAAATTCATTTCGGATATTCGACAATGGCTTTAGAAGTTGACTATTGTACAATTTTGACAAAAAAAGTCGCAAATCGAGATTAAACATCCAATGTGTTGGTTCGAAATAAGTTTTGGGACTCCAAATTAGTTCATATAGTATCATAAATAAGTTTTGATGGTTAATACACAATGAAATCAAATTGAAAATACGTTTAGAACATGCAACAGTAGGTTATACTAAGTGAATTTTGCTTAATTTTGACCAAAATTGTTCGACATTGAACAACATGAATGGTTGTTCTAAAGGTGTTTTTGTGATTTCAAACTAGTACATTTGACTTCTTATGTATACTATGATGTGTAAAAGTTTGAAAATCGAACTAAAAATACATTTTGAATATTCAACAGTGGGAATTTACGGTTGAATATAATATAATTTGATAAAAACAGTTGCAATTCGAGATTAAACATCCAATATATTGGTTCAAACTAATTTTTTGTGAGTCAAAATTACTTAATATAGTATGATAAATATGTTTTGATAGTTAATACACAATAAAATCAAATTGAAAACACGTTCAGATCATCCAACGATAAGTTATACTCGTGAATTTTTATTAATTTTAACCAAATTTATATGACGTTGAACAACATGAATGGCTATTCGAAAGGTGTTTTTATAATTTCAAACTCATACATTTGGCTTCGGAAGTGTACTATGACGTATAAAAGTTTGTAAATCGAACTAAAAATACATTTCGGATATTCGACAATGGCTTTAGAAGTTGACTATTGTACAATTTTGACAAAAAAATGTGGAAATCGAGATTAAACATCCAATGTGTTGGTTCGAAATAAGTTTTTGGGACTCCAAATTAGTTCATATAGTATCATAAATAAGTTTTGATGGTTAATACACAATGAAATCAAATTGAAAATACGTTTAGAACATGCAACGGTAGGTTATACTCGTGAATTTTGCTTAATTTTGACCAAAATTGTTCGACATTGAACAACATGAATGGTTGTTCTAAAGGTATTTTTGTGATTTCAAACTAGTACATTTGACTTCTTATGTATACTATGATGTGTAAAAGTTTGAAAATCGAACTAAAAATACATTTTGAATATTCAACAGTGGGATTTACGGTTGAATATAATATAATTTTGATAAAAACGGTTGCAATTCGAGATTAAACATCCAATATATTGGTTCAAACTAATTTTTTGTGAGTCAAAATTACTTAATATAGTATGATAAATATGTTTTGATAGTTAATACACAATAAAATCAAATTGAAAATACGTTTCAATATCATCCAACGATAAGTTATACTCGTGAATTTCTATTAATTTTAACCAAATTTATATGACGTTGAACAACATGAATGGCTATTCGAAAGTGTTTTTTTAATTTCAAACTCATACATTTGGCTTCGAAGTGTACTATGACGTATAAAAGTTTGTAAATCGAACTAAAAATACATTTTGGGATATTCGACAATGGCTTTAGAAGTTTAGAAGTTGACTATTGTACAATTTTGACAAAAAAAAATCGCAAATCGAGATTAAACATCCAATGTGTTGGTTCGAAATAAGTTTTTGGACTCCAAATTAGTTCATATAGTATCATAAATAAGTTTTGATGGTTAATACACAATGAAATCAAATTGAAAAAATACTTAGAACATGCAACGGTAGGTTATACTATACTCGTGTGAAATTTTGCTTAATTTTGACCAAAATTGTTCGACATTGAACAACATGAATGGTTGTTCTAAAGGTGTTTTTGTGATTTCAAACTAGTACATTTGACTTCTTATGTGTACTACGATGTGTAAAAGTTTGAAAATCGAACTAAAAATACATTTTGAATATTCAACAGTGGGATTTACGGTTGAATATAACATAATTTTGATAAAAAGAGTTGCAATTCGAGATTAAACATCCAATATATTGGTTCAAACTAATTTTTTGTGAGTCAAAATTACTTAATATAGTATGATAAATATGTTTTGATAGTTAATACACAATAAAATCAAATTGAAAATACGTTCATATCATCCAACGATAAGTTATACTCGTGAATTTCTATTAATTTTAACCAAATTTATATGACGTTGAACAACATGATGAATGGCTATTCGAAAGGTGTTTTGATAATTTCAAACTCATACATTTGGCTTCGAAGTGTACTATGACGTATAAAAGTTTGTAAATCGAACTAAAAATACATTTCGGATATTCGACAATGGCTTTAGAAGTTGACTATTGTACAATTTTGACAAAAAAAAATCGCAAAATCGAGATTAAACATCCAATGTGTTGGTTCGAAATAAGTTTTTGGGACTCCAAATTAGTTCATATAGTATCATAAATAAGTTTTGATGGTTAATACACAATGAAATCAAATTGAAAATACGTTTAGAACATGCAACGGTAGGTTATACTAGTGAATTTTGCTTAATTTTGACCAAAATTGTTCGACATTGAACAACATGAATGGTTGTTCTAAAGGTGTTTTTTTGATTTCAAACTAGTACATTTGACTTCTTATGTATACTATGATGTGTAAAAGTTTGGAAATCGAACTAAAAATACATTTTGAATATTCAACAATGGGATTTACTGATTTGAATATAATATAATTTTTTGAAAAAAGTTGCAATTCGAGATTAAACATCCAATATATTGGTTCAAACTAATTTTTTGTGAGTCAAAATTACTTAATATAGTATGATAAATATGTTTTTTAGTTAATACACAATAAAAAATCAAATTGAAAACACGTTCAGATCATCCAACGATAAGTTATACTCGTGAATTTCTATTAATTTTAACCAAATTTATATGACGTTGAACAACATGAATGGCTATTCGAAAGGTGTTTTTATAATTTCAAACTCATACATTTGGCTTCGGAAGTGTACTATGACGTATAAAAGTTTGTAAATCGAACTAAAAATACATTTCGGATATTCGACAATGGCTTTAGAAGTTGACTATTGTACAATTTTGACAAAAAAAAGTCGCAAATCGAGATTAAACATCCAATGTGTTGGTTCGAAATAAGTTTTTGGGACTCCAAATTAGTTCATATAGTATCATAAATAAGTTTTGATGGTTAATACACAATGAAATCAAATTGAAAATACGTTTAGAACATGCAACGGTAGGTTATACTCGTGAATTTTGCTTAATTTTGACCAAAATTGTTCGACATTGAACAACATGAATGGTTGTTCTAAAGGTGTTTTTGTGATTTCAAACTAGTACATTTGACTTCTTATGTATACTATGATGTGTAAAAGTTTGAAAAATCGAACTAAAAATACATTTTGAATATTCAACAATGGGATTTACGGTTGATATATATAATTAATTATAAAAAATAAGTTTGCAATTCGAGATTAAACATCCAATATCCAATATATTGGTTCAAACTAATTTTTGTGAGTCAAAATTACTTAATATAGTATGATAAATATGTTTTGATAGTTAATACACAATAAAATCAAATTGAAAATACGTTCATATCATCCAACGATAAGTTATACTACTCGTGAATTTTTATTAATTTTAACCAAAATTGTAGGACGTTGAACAACATGAATGGCTATTCGAAAAGTGTTTTTATAATTTCAAACTCATACATTTGGCTTCGGAAGTGTACTATGACGTATAAAAGTTTGTAAATCGAACTAAAAATACATTTCGGATATTCGACAATGGCTTTAGAAGTTGACTATTGTACAATTTTGACAAAAAAAAAAATCGCAAATCGAGATTAAACATCCAATGTGTTGGTTCGAAATAAGTTTTTGGGACTCCAAATTAGTTCATATAGTATCATAAATAAGTTTTGATGGTTAATACACAATGAAATCAAATTGAAAATACGTTTAGAACATGCAACGGTAGGTTATACTTATACTGTGAATTTTGCTTTAATTTTGACCAAAATTGTTCGACATTGAACAACATGAATGGTTGTTCTAAAGGTATTTTTGTGATTTCAAACTAGTACATTTGACTTCTTATGTATACTATGATGTGTAAAAGTTTGAAAATCGAACTAAAAACATTTTTTGAATTCAACAGTGGGATTTACAGTTGAATATAATATAATTTTGATAAAAACGGTTGCAATTCGAGATTAAACATCCAATATATTGGTTCAAACTAATTTTTTGTGAGTCAAAATTACTTAATATTGTATGATAAATATGTTTTGATAGTTAATACACAATAAAATCAAATTGAAAACACGTTCAGATCATCCAACGATAAGTTATACTCGTGAATTTCTAATAATTTTAACCAAAATTGTAGGACGTTGAACAACATGAATGGCTATTCGAAATGTGTTTTTATAATTTCAAACTCATACATTTGGCTTCGGAAGTGTACTATGACGTATAAAAGTTTGTAAATCGAACTAAAAATACATTTCGGATATTCGACAATGGCTTTAGAAGTTGACTATTGTACAATTTTGACAAAAAAAGGTCGCAAATCGAGATTAAACATCCAATGTGTTGGTTCGAAATAAGTTTTTGGGACTCCAAATTAGTTCATATAGTATCATAAATAAGTTTTGATGGTTAATACACAATGAAATCAAATTGAAAATACGTTTAGAACATGCAACGGTAGGTTATATACTGTGAATTTTGCTTAATTTTGACCAAAATTGTTCGACATTGAACAACATGAATGGTTGTTCTAAAGGTGTTTTGTGATTTCAAACTAGTACATTTGACTTCTTATGTATACTATGATGTGTAAAAGTTTGAAAATCGAACTAAAAATACATTTTGAATATTCAACAATTAGGATTTACTTACTTGAATATAATATAATTTTGATAAAAAAAGTTTGCAATTCGAGATTAAACATCCAATATATTGGTTCAAACTAATTTTTGTGAGTCAAAATTACTTAATAGTATGATATGATAAATATGTTTTGATAGTTAATACACAATAAAATCAAATTGAAAATACGTTCATATCATCCAACGATAAGTTATACTCGTGAATTTTTATTAATTTTAACCAAAATTAATGACGTTGAACAAACAACATGAATGGCTATTCGAAAGGTGTTTTTTATAATTTCAAACTCATACATTTGGCTTCGGAAGTGTACTATGACGTATAAAAAAGTGTAAATCGAACTAAAAATACATTTCGGATATTCGACAATGGCTTTAGAAGTTGACTATTGTACAATTTTGACAAAAAAAAAAAAATCAAATCGAGATTAAACATCCAATGTGTTGGTTCGAAATAAGTTTTTGGGACTCCAAATTAGTTCATATAGTATCATAAATAAGTTTTGATGGTTAATACACAATGAAATCAAATTGAAAATACGTTTAGAACATGCAACGGTAGGTTATACTACTGTGAATTTTGCTTAATTTTGACCAAAATTGTTCGACATTGAACAACATGAATGGTTGTTCTAAAGGTATTTTTTTGTGATTTCAAACTAGTACATTTGACTTCTTATGTATACTATGATGTGTAAAAGTTTGAAAATCGAACTAAAAATACATTTTTTGAATTCAACAATGGGGATTACTGAATATATATATAATTTTGATAAAAACGTTTTGCAATTCGAGATTAAACATCCAATATATTGGTTCAAACTAATTTTTTGAGTCAAAATTACTTAATATAGTATGATAAATATATTTTGATAGTTAATACACAATAAAATCAAATTGAAAATACGTTCAGATCATCCAACGATAAGTTATACTCGTGAATTTTATTAATTTTAACCAAATTTATATGACGTTGAACAACATGAATGGCTATTCGAAAAGTGTATTTATAATTTCAAACTCCTACATTTGGCTTCGAAGTGTATTATGACGTATAAAAGTTTGTAAATCGAACTAAAAATACATTTCGGATATTCGACAATGGCTTTTAAAGTTGACTATTGTACAATTTTGACAAAAAAAAGTCGCAAATCGAGATTAAACATCCAATGTGTTGGTTCGAAATAAGTTTTTGGGACTCCAAATTAGTTCATATAGTATCATAAATAAGTTTTGATGGTTAATACACAATGAAATCAAATTGAAAATACGTTTAGAACATGCAACGGTAGGTTATACTCGTGAATTTTGCTTAATTTTGACCAAAATTGTTCGACATTGAACAACATGAATGGTTGTTCTAAAGGTGTTTTTGTGATTTCAAACTAGTACATTTGACTTCTTATGTATACTATGATGTGTAAAAGTTTGAAAATCGAACTAAAAATACATTTTGAATATTCAACAGTGGGATTTACTGTTGAATATAATATATAATTTTGATAAAAACGTTGCAATTCGAGATTAAACATCCAATATATTGGTTCAAACTAATTTTTTGTGAGTCAAAATTACTTAATATAGTATGATAAATATGTTTTGATAGTTAATACACAATAAAATCAAATTGAAAATACGTTCGATCATCCAACGATAAGTTATACTAAGTGAATTTTTATTAATTTTAACCAAATTTATATGACGTTGAACAACATGAATGGCTATTCGAAAGGTGTTTTTTTATTTTCAAACTCATACATTTGGCTTCGGAAGTGTACTATGATGTATAAAAGTTTGGAAATCGAACTAAAAATACATTTCGGATATTCGACAATGGCTTTAGAAGTTGACTATTGTACAATTTTGACAAAAAAAGTCTCAAATCGCGATTAAACATCCAATGTGTTGGTTTGAAATAAGTTTTTGGTACTCCAAATTAGTTCATATAGTATCATAAATAAGTTTTGATGGTTAATACACAATGAAATCAAATTGAAAATACGTTTAGAACATGCAACGGTAGGTTATACTAGTGAATTTTGCTTAATTTTGATCAAAATTGTTAGACATTGAACAACATGAATGGTTATTCTAAAGGTGTTTTTGTGATTTCTAATTAGTACATTTGATTTCTTATGTGTACTATGATGTGTAAAACTTTGGAAATAGAACTAAAAATACATTTTAAATATTCAACATTGGATTTACTGTTGAATATATATATATTTTGATAAAAAAAGTTGCAATTCGAGATTAAACATCCAATATATTGGTTCAAACTAATTTTTTTTGTGAGTCAAAATTACTTAATATAGTATGATAAATATGTTTTGATAGTTAATACACAATAAAATCAAATTGAAAATACGTTCATATCATCCAACGATAAGTTATACTCGTGAATTTTATTAATTTTAACCAAATTTATATGACGTTGAACAACATGAATGGCTATTCGAAAGTGTTTTTTATATATTTCAAACTCATACATTTGGCTTCGAAGTGTACTATATGACGTATAAAAGTTTGTAAATCGAACTAAAAATACATTTCGGATATTCGACAATGGCTTTAGAAGTTGACTATTGTACAATTTTTGTACAATTTTGACAAAAAAAAAGGTCGCAAATCGAGATTAAACATCCAATGTGTTGGTTCGAAATAAGTTTTGGGACTCCAAATTAGTTCATATAGTATCATAAATAAGTTTTGATGGTTAATACACAATGAAATCAAATTGAAAATACGCTTAGAACATGCAACGGTAGGTTATACTGTGAATTTTGCTTAATTTTGACCAAAATTGTTCGACATTGAACAACATGAATGGTTGTTCTAAAGGTGTTTTTGTGATTTCAAACTAGTACATTTGACTTCTTATGTATACTATGATGTGTAAAAGTTTGAAAATCGAACTAAAAAACATTTTGAATATTCAACAATGGGATTTACTTATTGAATATAATATATATTTTGATAAAAAACAGTTGCAATTCGAGATTAAACATCCAATATATTGGTTCAAACTAATTTTTGTGAGTCAAAATTACTTAATATAGTATGATAAATATGTTTGATAGTTAATACAATAATAAAAAATCAAAATTGAAAAAAACGTTCGATATCATCCAACGATAAGTTATACTCGTGAATTTTTATTAATTTTAACCAAATTTATATGACGTTGAACAACATGAATGGCTATTCGAAAGGTGTTTTTATAATTTCAAACTCATACATTTGGCTTCGGAAGTGTACTATGATATGTATAAAAGTTGTAAATCGAACTAAAAATACATTTTTTTCGATATTCGACAATGGCTTTAGAAGTTGACTATTGTACAATTTTGACAAAAAAAAGGTCAAATCGAGATTAAACATCCAATGTGTTGGTTCGAAATAAGTTTTGGGACTCCAAATTAGTTCATATAGTGTCATAAATAAGTTTTGATGGTTAATACACAATGAAATCAAATTGAAAATACGTTTAGAACATGCAACGGTAGGTTATACTACTGTGAATTTTGCTTAATTTTGACCAAAATTGTTCGACATTGAACAACATGAATGGTTGTTCTAAAGGTATTTTTGTGATTTCAAACTAGTACATTTGACTTCTTATGTATACTATGATGTGTAAAAGTTTGAAAATCGAACTAAAAATACATTTTGAATATTCAACAATTGGGATTTTACTGAATATAATATAATTTTTGATAAAAAGTTTTGCAATTCGAGATTAAACATCCAATATATTGGTTCAAACTAATTTTTTGTGAGTCAAAATTACTTAATATAGTATGATAAATATGTTTTGATAGTTAATACACAATAAAATCAAATTGAAAATACGTGAAAATACGCTCATATCATCCAACGATAAGTTATACTCGTGAATTTTTTAATAAATTTATATTTTACGTTGAACAACATGAATGGCTATTCGAAATGTATTCGTTTTTATAATTTCAAACTCATTCATTTGGCTTCGAAGTGTACTATGAAGTATAAAAAAGTTTGTAAATAACTTTACAAAATCGGATATTTTCATATTTCGATAATGGCTTTAGAAGTTGAATGGCTTAATTTTGACAAAAAAAAAGTCTCAAAATCGAGATTAAACATCCAATGTGTTGGTTCGAAATAAGTTTTGGGACTCCAAATTAGTTCATATAGTATCATAAATAAGTTTTGATGGTTAATACACAATGAAATCAAATTGAAAATACGTTTAGAACATGCAACGGTAGGTTATACTATGAATTTTGCTTAATTTTGACCAAAATTGTTCGACATTGAACAACATGAATGGTTGTTCTAAAGGTGTTTTTGTGATTTCAAACTAGTACATTTGACTTCTTATGTATACTACGATGTGTAAAAGTTTGAAAATCGAACTAAAAAAACATTTTTTGAATATTCAACAAAGGATTTACTTTACTGGTTGAATATAATATAATTTTGATAAAAACGGTTGCAATTCGAGATTAAACATCCAATATATTGGTTCAAACTAATTTTTTGTGAGTCAAAATTACTTAATATAGTATGATAAATATGTTTTGATAGTTAATACACAATAAAATCAAATTGAAAACACGTGCAGATCATCCAACGATAAGTTACACTCGTGAATTTTTATTAATTTTAACCAAATTTATATGACGTTGAACAACATGAATGGCTATTCGAAAGGTGTTTTTATAATTTCAAACTCATACATTTGGCTTCAGAAGTGTACTATGAAGTATAAAAGTTTGTAAATCGAACTAAAAATACATTTCGGATATTCGACAATGGCTTTAGAAGTTGACTATTGTACAATTTTGACAAAAAAAGGTCGCAAATCGAGATTAAACATCCAATGTGTTGGTTCGCAATAAGTTTTTGGGACTCCAAATTAGTTCATATAGTATCATAAATAAGTTTTGATGGTTAATACACAATGAAATCAAATTGAAAATACGTTTAGAACATGCAACGGTAGGTTATACTCGTGAATTTTGCTTAATTTTGACCAAAATTGTTCGACATTGAACAACATGAATGGTTGTTCTAAAGGTGTTTTTGTGATTTCAAACTAGTACATTTGACTTCTTATGTATACTATGATGTGTAAAAGTTTAGAAATCGAACTAAAAATACATTTTGAATATTCAACAGTGGGATTTACAGCTGAATATAATATAATTTTGATAAAAACGGTTGCAATTCGAGATTAAACATCCAATATGTTGGTTCAAACTAATTTTTTGTGAGTCAAAATTACTTAATATAGTATGATAAATATGTTTTGATAGTTAATACACAATAAAATCAAATTGAAAATACGTTCATATCATCCAACGATAAGTTATACTCGTGAATTTTATTAATTTTAACCATAATTGTACGACGTTGAACAACATGAATGGCTATTCGATAAGTGTTTTAATAATTTCAAACTCATACATTTGGCTTCGAAGTGTACTATGACGTATAAAAGTTTGTAAATAGAACTAAAAATACATTTCATTTCGATATTCGACAATGGCTTTAGAAGTTGACTATTGTACAATTTTGACAAAAAAGTCGCAAATCGAGATTAAACATCCAATGTGTTGGTTCGAAATAAGTTTTGGGACTCCAAATTAGTTCATATAGTATCATAAATAAGTTTTGATGGTTAATACACAATGAAATCAAATTGAAAATACGTTTAGAACATGCAACGGTAGGTTATACTGTGAATTTTGCTTAATTTTGACCAAAATTGTTCGACATTGAACAACATGAATGGTTGTTCTAAAGGTGTTTTTGTGATTTCAAACTAGTACATTTGACTTCTTATGTATACTATGATGTGTAAAAGTTTGAAAATCGAACTAAAAAACACATTTTGAATATTCAACAAAGGGATTTACGGTTGAATATAGTATAATTTTGATAAAAAAAAGTTTGCAATTCGAGATTAAACATCCAATATATTGGTTCAAACTAATTTTTTGTGAGTCAAAATTACTTAATATAGTATGATAAATATGTTTTGATAGTTAATACACAATAAAATCAAATTGAAAATACGTTTAGATCATCCAACGATAGGTTATACTCGTGAATTTTTATTAATTTTAACCAAAATTCTACGACGTTGAACAACATGAATGGCTATTCGAAAGGTGTTTTTATAATTTCAAACTCATACATTTGGCTTCGGAAGTGTACTATGATGTATAAAAGTTTGGAAATCGAACTAAAAATACATTTCGGATATTCGACAATGGCTTTTAAAGTTGACTATTGTACAATTTTGACAAAAAAGGTCGCAAATCGAGATTAAACATCCAATGTGTTGGTTCAAAATAAGTTTTTGAGACTCCAAATTAGTTCATATAGTATCATAAATAAGTTTTGATGGTTAATACACAATGAAATCAAATTGAAAATACGTTTAGAACATGCAACGGTAGGTTATACTAGTGAATTTTGCTTAATTTTGACCAAAATTGTTCGACATTGAACAACATGAATGGTTGTTCTAAAGGTGTTTTTGTGATTTCAAACTAGTACATTTGACTTCTTATGTGTACTATGATGTGTAAAAGTTTGGAAATCGAACTAAAAATACATTTTGAATATTCAACAATTGGGATTTACTGTTGAATATAATATAATTTTGATAAAAAAAAGTTGCAATTCGAGATTAAACATCCAATATATTGGTTCAAACTAATTTTTTTGTGAGTCAAAATTACTTAATATAGTATGATAAATATGTTTTGATAGTTAATACACAATAAAATCAAATTAAAAATACGTTCAGATAATCCAACGGTAGGTTATACACATAAATTTTTCTTAATTTTGACCAAAATTGTTCGACATTGAACAACTAGAATCGCTATTCGAAAGATGTTTTTATAATTTCTAACTCATGCATTTGGCTTCGGAAGTGTACTATGATATATAAAAGTTTGGAAATCGAACTAAAAATACATTTCGGATATTCGACAATGGCTTTAGAAGTTGACTATTGTACAATTTTGACAAAAAAAGTCTCAAATCGCGATTAAACATCCAATGTGTTGGTTTGAAATAAGTTTTTGGTACTCCAAATTAGTTCATATAGTATCATAAATAAGTTTTGATGGTTAATACACAATACAAATGAAATCAAATTGAAAATACGTTTAGAACATGCAACGGTAGGTTATACTCGTGAATTTTGCTTAATTTTGACCAAAATTGTTCGACATTGAACAACATGAATGGTTGTTCTAAAGGTATTTTTGTGATTTCAAACTAGTACATTTGACTTCTTATGTATACTATGATGTGTAAAAGTTTGAAAATCGAACTAAAAATACATTTTGAATATTCAACAGTGGGATTTACGGTTGAATATAATATAATTTTGATAAAAACGGTTGCAATTCGAGATTAAACATCCAATATATTGGTTCAAACTAATTTTTTGTGAGTCAAAATTACTTAATATAGTATGATAAATATGTTTTGATAGTTAATTGATAGTTAATACACAATAAAATCAAATTGAAAACACGTTCAGATCATCCAACGATAAGTTATACTCGTGAATTTTTATTAATTTTAACCAAATTTATATGACGTTGAACAACATGAATGGCTATTCGAAAGGTGTTTTTATAATTTCAAACTCATACATTTGGCTTCGGAAGTGTACTATGACGTATAAAAGTTTGTAAATCGAACTAAAAATACATTTCGGATATTCGACAATGGCTTTAGAAGTTGACTATTGTACAATTTTGACAAAAAAAAGTCGCAAATCGAGATTAAACATCCAATGAGTTAGTTTGAAATAAGTTTTTGGGACTCCAAATTAGTTCATATAGTGTGATAAATAAGTTTTGATGGTTAATACACAATGAAATCAAATTGAAAATACGTTTAGAACATGCAACGGTAGGTTATACTCGTGAATTTTGCTTAATTTTGACCAAAATTGTTCGACATTGAACAACATGAATGGTTGTTCTAAAGGTATTTTTTGTGATTTCAAACTAGTACATTTGACTTCTTATGTATACTATGATGTGTAAAAGTTTGAAAATCGAACTAAAAATACATTTTGAATATTCAACAAAGGGGATTTACGGTTGAATATAGTATAATTTTGATAAAAAAAGGTTGCAATTCGAGATTAAACATCCAATATATTGGTTCAAACTAATTTTTGTGAGTCAAAATTACTTAATATAGTATGATAAATATGTTTTGATAGTTAATACACAATAAAATCAAATTGAAAATACGTTCATATCATCCAACGATAAGTTATACTATACTGAATTTTTTATTAATTTTAACCAAATTTATATGACGTTGAACAACATGAATGGCTATTCGAAAAGTGTTTTTTTATAATTTCAAACTCATACATTTGGCTTCGAAGTGTACTATGACGATGTATAAAAGTTTGTAAATCGAACTAAAAATACATTTCGGATATTCGACAATGGCTTTAGAAGTTGATTATTGTAATTTTGACAAAAAAAAGGTCTCAAATCGAGATTAAACATCCAATGTGTTGGTTCGAAATAAGTTTTTTTGGACTCCAAATTAGTTCATATAGTATCATAAATAAGTTTTGATGGTTAATACACAATGAAATCAAATTGAAAATACGTTTAGAACATGCAACGGTAGGTTATACTACTGTGAATTTTGCTTAATTTTGACCAAAATTGTTCGACATTGAACAACATGAATGGTTGTTCTAAAGGTATTTTTGTGATTTCAAACTAGTACATTTGACTTCTTATGTATACTATGATGTGTAAAAGTTTGAAAATCGAACTAAAAACACATTTTGAATATTCAACAATTAGGATTTACTATTGAATATATATAATTTTGATAAAAAATAGTTGCAATTCGAGATTAAACATCCAATATATTGGTTCAAACTAATTTTTGTGAGTCAAAATTACTTAATATATAGTATGATAAATATGTTTTGATAGTTAATACACAATAAAATCAAATTGAAAATACGTTCGATCATCCAACGATAAGTTATACTCGTGAATTTTATTAATTTTAACCAAATTTATATGACGTTGAACAACATGAATGGCTATTCGAAAGGTGTTTTATAATTTCAAACTCATACATTTGGCTTCGAAGTGTACTATGATATGATATAAAAAGTTTGTAAATCGAACTAAAAATACATTTCGGATATTCGACAATGGCTTTAGAAGTTGACTATTGTACAATTTTGACAAAAAAAAAGTCGCAAATCGAGATTAAACATCCAATGTGTTGGTTCGAAATAAGTTTTTGGACTCCAAATTAGTTCATATAGTATCATAAATAAGTTTTGATGGTTAATACACAATGAAATCAAATTGAAAAAAATACTTTAGAACATGCAACGGTAGGTTATACTGTGAATTTTGCTTAATTTTGACCAAAATTGTTCGACATTGAACAACATGAATGGTTGTTGTTCTAAAGGTATTTTTGTGATTTCAAACTAGTACATTTGACTTCTTATGTATACTATGATGATGTGTGTAAAAGTTTGAAAAACTAAAAAAAACATTTTGAATATTCAACAAAGGGGATTTACTTTGAATATATATAATTTTGATAAAAAGAGTTGCAATTCGAGATTAAACATCCAATATATTGGTTCAAACTAATTTTTTTGTGAGTCAAAATTACTTAATATAGTATGATAAATATGTTTTGATAGTTAATACACAATAAAATCAAATTGAAAACACGTTCAGATCATCCAACGATAAGTTATACTCGTGAATTTTTATTAATTTTAACCAAATTTATATGACGTTGAACAACATGAATGGCTATTCGAAAGGTGTTTTTATAATTTCAAACTCATACATTTGGCTTCGGAAGTGTACTATGACGTATAAAAGTTTGTAAATCGAACTAAAAATACATTTCGGATATTCGACAATGGCTTTAGAAGTTGACTATTGTACAATTTTGACAAAAAAATGTGAAAATCGAGATTAAACATCCAATGTGTTGGTTCGAAATAAGTTTTGGGACTCCAAATTAGTTCATATAGTATCATAAATAAGTTTTGATGGTTAATACACAATGAAATCAAATTGAAAATACGCTTAGAACATGCAACGCGTAGGTTATACTACTGTGAATTTTGCTTAATTTTGACCAAAATTGTTCGACATTGAACAACATGAATGGTTGTTCTAAAGGTATTTTTGTGATTTCAAACTAGTACATTTGACTTCTTATGTATACTATGATGTGTGTAAAAGTTTGAAAATCGAACTAAAAAATACATTTTGAATATTCAACAAAGGGATTTACTTGTGAATATAGTATAATTTTGATAAAAACGGTTGCAATTCGAGATTAAACATCCAATATATTGGTTCAAACTAATTTTTTGTGAGTCAAAATTACTTAATATAGTATGATAAATATGTTTTGATAGTTAATACACAATAAAATCAAATTGAAAACACGCTCGTATCATCCAACGATAAGTTATACTCGTGAATTTTTATTAATTTTAACCAAATTTATATGACGTTGAACAACATGAATGGCTATTCGAAAGGTGTTTTTATAATTTCAAACTCATACATTTGGCTTCGAAGTGTACTATGACGTATAAAAGTTTGTAAATCGAACTAAAAATACATTTCGGATATTCGACAATGGCTTTAGAAGTTGACTATTGTACAATTTTTTGAAAAAAAGGTCGCAAATCGAGATTAAACATCCAATGTGTTGGTTCGCAATAAGTTTTTGGGACTCCAAATTAGTTCATATAGTATCATAAATAAGTTTTGATGGTTAATACACAATGAAATCAAATTGAAAATACGTTTAGAACATGCAACGGTAGGTTATACTACTGTGAATTTTGCTTAATTTTTTGACCAAAATTGTTCGACATTGAACAACATGAATGGTTGTTCTAAAGGTATTTTTTGTGATTTCAAACTAGTACATTTGACTTCTTATGTATACTATGATGTGTAAAAGTTTGAAAATCGAACTAAAAAACATACATTTTGAATATTCAACAATTAGGATTACTGTTGAATATAATATAATTTTGATAAAAAACGGTTGCAATTCGAGATTAAACATCCAATATATTGGTTCAAATTAATTTTTTGTGAGTCAAAATTACTTAATATAGTATGATAAATATGTTTTGATAGTTAATACACAATAAAATCAAATTGAAAATACGTTCGTCGATCATCCAACGATAAGTTATACTATACTGAATTTTTATTAATTTTAACCAAATTTATATGACGTTGAACAACATGAATGGCTATTCGAAAGGTGTTTTTATAATTTCAAACTCATACATTTGGCTTCGAAGTGTACTATGACGTATAAAAGTTTGTAAATCGAACTAAAAATACATTTCGGATATTCGACAATGGCTTTAGAAGTTGACTATTGTACAATTTTGACAAAAAAAGGTCGCAAATCGAGATTAAACATCCAATGTGTTGGTTCGAAATAAGTTTTGGGACTCCAAATTAGTTCATATAGTGTCATAAATAAGTTTTGATGGTTAATACACAATGAAATCAAATTGAAAATACGCTTAGAACATGCAACGGTAGGTTATACTGTGAATTTTGCTTAATTTTGACCAAAATTGTTCGACATTGAACAACATGAATGGTTGTTCTAAAGGTATTTTTGTGATTTCAAACTAGTACATTTGACTTCTTATGTATACTATGATGTGTAAAAGTTTGAAAATCGAACTAAAAATACATTTTGAATATTCAACAATTAGATTTACTGATTGAATATAATATAATTTTGATAAAAAAACGTTTGCAATTCGAGATTAAACATCCAATATATTGGTTCAAACTAATTTTTGTGAGTCAAAATTACTTAATATAGTATGATAAATATGTTTTGATAGTTAATACACAATAAAATCAAATTGAAAATACGTTCATATCATCCAACGATAAGTTATACTCGTGAATTTTTATTAATTTTAACCAAATTTATATGACGTTGAACAACAACATGAATGGCTATTCGAAAGGTGTTTTTATAATTTCAAACTCATACATTTGGCTTCGAAGTGTACTATGACGATATAAAAGTTTGTAAATCGAACTAAAAATACATTTCGGATATTCGACAATGGCTTTAGAAGTTGACTATTGTACAATTTTGACAAAAAGGTCTCAAATCGAGATTAAACATCCAATGTGTTGGTTCGAAATAAGTTTTGGGACTCCAAATTAGTTCATATAGTATCATAAATAAGTTTTGATGGTTAATACACAATGAAATCAAATTGAAAATACGCTTAGAACATGCAACGGTAGGTTATACTACTACTGAATTTTGCTTAATTTTGACCAAAATTGTTCGACATTGAACAACATGAATGGTTGTTCTAAAGGTATTTTTGATTTCAAACTAGTACATTTGACTTCTTATGTATACTATGATGTGTAAAAGTTTGAAAATCGAACTAAAAATACATTTTGAATATTCAACAAAGGGGATTTACTATTAATATAGTATAATTTTGATAAAAACGGTTGCAATTCGAGATTAAACATCCAATATATTGGTTCAAACTAATTTTTTGTGAGTCAAAATTACTTAATATAGTATGATAAATATGTTTTGATAGTTAATACACAATAAAATCAAATTGAAAATACGTCATCATCATCCAACGATAAGTTATACTCGTGAATTTTTATTAATTTTAACCAAATTTATATGACGTTGAACAACATGAATGGCTATTCGAAAAGTGTATTTATAATTTCAAACTCCTACATTTGGCTTCGGAAGTGTACTATGACGTATAAAAGTTTGTAAATCGAACTAAAAATACATTTCGGATATTCGACAATGGCTTTAGAAGTTGACTATTGTACAATTTTGACAAAAAAAAGGTCGCAAATCGAGATTAAACATCCAATGTGTTGGTTCGCAATAAGTTTTTGGGACTCCAAATTAGTTCATATAGTATCATAAATAAGTTTTGATGGTTAATACACAATGAAATCAAATTGAAAATACGTTTAGAACATGCAACGGTAGGTTATACTCGTGAATTTTGCTTAATTTTGACCAAAATTGTTCGACATTGAACAACATGAATGGTTGTTCTAAAGGTATTTTTGTGATTTCAAACTAGTACATTTGACTTCTTATGTATACTATGATGTGTAAAAAAGTTGAAAATCGAACTAAAAATACATTTTGAATATTCAACAGTGGGATTTACGGCTGAATATAATATAATTTTGATAAAAACGGTTGCAATTCGAGATTAAACATCCAATATATTGGTTCAAACTAATTTTTTGTGAGTCAAAATTACTTAATATAGTATGATAAATATGTTTTGATAGTTAATACACAATAAAATCAAATTGAAAATACGTTCAGATCATCCAACGATAAGTTATACTCGTGAATTTCTATTAATTTTAACCAAATTCATATGACGTTGAACAACATGAATGGCTATTCGAAAAGGTGTTTTATAATTTCAAACTCATACATTTGGCTTCGAAGTGTACTATGACGATATAAAAGTTTGTAAATCGAACTAAAAATACATTTCGGATATTCGACAATGGCTTTAGAAGTTGACTATTGTACAATTTTGACAAAAAGGTCTCAAATCGAGATTAAACATCCAATGTGTTGGTTCGAAATAAGTTTTTTTTGGGACTCCAAATTAGTTCATATAGTGTCATAAATAAGTTTTGATGGTTAATACACAATGAAATCAAATTGAAAATACGCTTAGAACATGCAACGGTAGGTTATACTGTGAATTTTGCTTAATTTTGACCAAAATTGTTCGACATTGAACAACATGAATGGTTGTTCTAAAGGTATTTTTGTGATTTCAAACTAGTACATTTGACTTCTTATGTATACTATGATGTGTAAAAGTTTGAAAATCGAACTAAAAAAACATTTTGAATATTCAACAAAGGGATTTACTATTGAATATAGTATAATTTTGATAAAAAACGGTTGCAATTCACCGAGATTAAACATCCAATATATTGGTTCAAACTAATTTTTGTGAGTCAAAATTACTTAATATAGTATGATAAATATGTTTTGATAGTTAATACACAATAAAATCAAATTGAAAACACGCTCGATCATCCAACGATAAGTTATACTACTGTGAATTTTATTAATTTTAACCAAATTTATATGACGTTGAACAACATGAATGGCTATTCGAAAGGTGTTTTTATAATTTCAAACTCATACATTTGGCTTCGAAGTGTACTATGACGTATAAAAGTAAAAGTTTGTAAATCGAACTAAAAATACATTTCGGATATTCGACAATGGCTTTAGAAGTTGACTATTGTACAATTTTGACAAAAAGGTCGCAAATCGAGATTAAACATCCAATGTGTTGGTTCGAAATAAGTTTTGGGACTCCAAATTAGTTCATATAGTATCATAAATAAGTTTTGATGGTTAATACACAATGAAATCAAATTGAAAATACGCTTAGAACATGCAACGGTAGGTTATACTGTGAATTTTGCTTAATTTTGACCAAAATTGTTCGACATTGAACAACATGAATGGTTGTTCTAAAGGTATTTTTGTGATTTCAAACTAGTACATTTGACTTCTTATGTATACTATGATGTGTAAAAGTTTGAAAATCGAACTAAAAAAAAACATTTTGAATATTCAACAATGGGATTTACTGGTTGAATATAGTATAATTTTGATAAAAAAAAAAAAGTTGCAATTCGAGATTAAACATCCAATATATTGGTTCAAACTAATTTTTTGTGAGTCAAAATTACTTAATATAGTATGATAAATATGTTTTGATAGTTAATACACAATAAAATCAAATTGAAAATACGTGCAGATCATCCAACGATAAGTTACACTCGTGAAATTTTTTATTAATTTTAACCAAATTTATATGACGTTGAACAACATGAATGGCTATTCGAAAGGTGTTTTTATAATTTCAAACTCATTCATTTGGCTTCGGAAGTGTACTATGACGTATAAAAGTTTGTAAATCGAACTAAAAATACATTTCGGATATTCGACAATGGCTTTAGAAGTTGACTATTGTACAATTTTGACAAAAAAGGTCTCAAATCGAGATTAAACATCCAATGTGTTGGTTCGAAATAAGTTTTTGGGACTCCAAATTAGTTCATATAGTGTCATAAATAAGTTTTGATGGTTAATACACACTGAAATCAAATTGAAAATACGTTTAGAACATGCAACGGTAGGTTATACTAGTGAATTTTGCTTAATTTTGACCAAAATTGTTCGACATTGAACAACATGAATGGTTGTTCTAAAGGTATTTTTGTGATTTCAAACTAGTACATTTGACTTCTTATGTATACTATGATGTGTAAAAGTTTGAAAATCGAACTAAAAATACATTTTGAATATTCAACAGTGGGATTTACGATTGAATATAGTATAATTTTGATAAAAACGGTTGCAATTCGAGATTAAACATCCAATATATTGGTTCAAATTAATTTTTTGTGAGTCAAAATTACTTAATATAGTATGATAAATATGTTTTGATAGTTAATACACAATAAAATCAAATTGAAAATACGTTCATATCATCCAACGATAAGTTATACTCGTGAATTTTTATTAATTTTAACCAAATTTATATGACGTTGAACAACATGAATGGCTATTCGAAAAGTGTTTTTATAATTTCAAACTCATACATTTGGCTTCGAAGTGTACTATGACGATAAAAGTTTGTAAATCGAACTAAAAATACATTTCGGATATTCGACAATGGCTTTAGAAGTTGACTATTGTACAATTTTGACAAAAAAAGGTCGCAAATCGAGATTAAACATCCAATGTGTTGGTTCGCAATAAGTTTTTGGGACTCCAAATTAGTTCATATAGTATCATAAATAAGTTTTGATGGTTAATACACAATGAAATCAAATTGAAAATACGTTTAGAACATGCAACGGTAGGTTATACTCTGTGAATTTTGCTTAATTTTGACCAAAATTGTTCGACATTGAACAACATGAATGGTTGTTCTAAAGGTATTTTTGTGATTTCAAACTAGTACATTTGACTTCTTATGTATACTATGATGTGTAAAAGTTTGAAAATCGAACTAAAAATACATTTTTTGAATATTCAACAAAGGGATTTACTATTGAATATAGTATAATTTTGATAAAAAACGGTTGCAATTCGAGATTAAACATCCAATATATTGGTTCAAACTAATTTTTGTGAGTCAAAATTACTTAATATAGTATGATAAATATGTTTTGATAGTTAATACACAATAAAATCAAATTGAAAAATACGTTCGATATCATCCAACGATAAGTTATACTCGTGAATTTTTATTAATTTTAACCAAATTTATATGACGTTGAACAACATGAATGGCTATTCGAAAGTGTTTTTTATAATTTCAAACTCATACATTTGGCTTCGAAGTGTACTATGACGATATAAAAGTTTGTAAATCGAACTAAAAATACATTTCGGATATTCGACAATGGCTTTAGAAGTTGACTATTGTACAATTTTGACAAAAAAAAAAGTCGCAAATCGAGATTAAACATCCAATGTGTTGGTTCGAAATAAGTTTTGGGACTCCAAATTAGTTCATATAGTGTCATAAATAAGTTTTGATGGTTAATACACAATGAAATCAAATTGAAAATACGCTTAGAACATGCAACGGTAGGTTATACTGTGAATTTTGCTTAATTTTGACCAAAATTGTTCGACATTGAACAACATGAATGGTTGTTCTAAAGGTATTTTTGTGATTTCAAACTAGTACATTTGACTTCTTATGTATACTATGATGTGTAAAAGTTTGGAAATCGAACTAAAAATACATTTTGAATATTCAACAAAGGGGATTTACTGGTTGAATATAGTATAATTTTGATAAAAAAACGTTGCAATTCGAGATTAAACATCCAATATGTTGGTTCAAATTAATTTTTTTTGAGTCAAAATTACTTAATATAGTATGATAAATATGTTTTGATAGTTAATACACAATAAAATCAAATTGAAAACACGTTCAGATCATCCAACGATAAGTTATACTCGTGAATTTTTATTAATTTTAACCAAATTTATATGACGTTGAACAACATGAATGGCTATTCGAAAGGTGTTTTTATAATTTCAAACTCATACATTTGGCTTCGGAAGTGTACTATGACGTATAAAAGTTTGTAAATCGAACTAAAAATACATTTCGGATATTCGACAATGGCTTTAGAAGTTGACTATTGTACAATTTTGACAAAAAAAGTCTCAAATCGAGATTAAACATCCAATGTGTTGGTTCGAAATAAGTTTTTGGGACTCCAAATTAGTTCATATAGTGTCATAAATAAGTTTTGATGGTTAATACACAATGAAATCAAATTGAAAATACGTTTAGAACATGCAACGGTAGGTTATACTCGTGAATTTTGCTTAATTTTGACCAA
>JALRMA010000103.1:0-43150 GCA_023638005.1 Forsythia suspensa | reverse complement strand
CATCCACCCGAAATTCACCAAATCGGCAAATTCTCGTCGAAAAATTTCTTTTCTTCTCTTTAATCTAAAGTCTCACGCCTACTATAAATAATAGGCTTGGATTTGGGAGATTATTGTTACCAATTTTTGATTTTTGATAGGGCTCCACGTCAAAGGCCAAGTGGAGGTCCTGTATAGGCCTGGATTCCGGCCTCGCTAAAGCTTTATAAGCTCGGCCGAAAGTGATGTCAAATTTTTAATTAACTTCGCAGAAGGTACGAATCTATTGGAATATAGATAAGTAAAAACTTGAAAGTCGATCCCGCTGAGACTCTCAAGTATGAGAAAGGTGTAATTTAATCCCAATTAATCGTTATTCAAGGCTAGTTGAGTTGAAAAGATTTGTTGTTGAAATTGTTTAATTAAAAGACTAAAGAAGTAAGCTAATAAATGAATTGAGAATTCAAGTTGTGTAAAAACACCAAGGTTTCAGAATCCACCATTGTTTAATTTAGCAATTATCCAATCATTCATTAATTCCCAAGAAATACACATACGACAACCCGAATCAATCTATTGTCAGTCCCTAAAGATTTATCAATCACGTCCGGAAGAAGAATATCAAATATAGGCTCCCTTATGCTTCAAACATAAACCATTTCGTTTTCAGACAAGCTCAATTGAAAGAAAACAAAGAATCAAATAAGTTCTAAGCATTCTATGTATCCCAATTCGAATGAAGATGACGAAAAATCAAAAGCAATTAATAGATCATATTATATCACCAAGCATGGATTAATTAAATCAACATCTAACTATCAAAATACATGATATTTAAGATGAAAGAAATCATATTTAATTAATTTAGTCAAGAACAAAGCCATAAACGTTAAAAGCTCTTAAGAAGGAATTAAACGAATAACGGAATAATCACTTTAATTAAAACAAAGGTTTCATCGTCTACCTTGGATAAAGAAAACCTAGAAAAACATGAATTAAACTAGAAAAACAAGAATTAATAAACCCCAAGCTGGATTCAAGGAGAAGAAATCAATAAACTTGATAGTCGAGGAAGTCTTGATCTCTTGTTCTCTTGATGTCTTCTCTTGATTTGCTCCCAAAATCCAACCTCGTATTATGAGAATGTATCTCATATTTATACTACTCCAATGTCCACAAAATATCCCCACAAGACCCTAAAAAATCGCTCCAAAACGCTTTAGTGGGATTGGGACTCAAAAAGGAAAGAAAATAAAAAAATAAAAAAAAAATCGCAGAACGTTTTGCCTCGGGCGATCTCCTGAGGCTTTTCTCAGGCGCTCGCCTGAGCTGCCGCTTTGCTTTCGCTCTTCATTGGTTGGCTGGGCGCTTCCTTGAAATATAAGCTCAAGGACGTCCAAATTTTATTTTTCTCAATACTGATTTTCAAACGCTGCCATAACTTCTTGTAGGAAACTCCAAATCGAGATCCGTAAAAGTGTGTTGGACCTCGTAATTCCATTATCTTTCCAATGGTATATCATTTGCCTTGTGGAGATTTTAATATCAAAAGTTGTACTCTAATCTCTCCACATGCTTTGTGAGGTGGTGCAGTTTCCCAATTGGTTCTTCGCTTTCCTGTGTTGATCCATTGATTAAACTCTTCGTTGTCACTTCAAAAACACCTTAAACTTATTGATTTTCTCTTCTTCCTCATTCTCAAATGTTTGGCTCTTGATATTCACTTCAAAAACTCAACTTACTTCGTCGATTTTGCCAAATTATCGCTTCTTCCATCCATTCTTCTCCAATTGTTTACAAACGCTGTCTCAAAACCCAAATAGAACAATAATATACTAGATAAGTAGAAAATCAACTATATGACGACATAAAATATTAATTCAAATGCTAAAATAAGTGCATAAACGCACTTATCAAACACCCCAACTAAACCTTTGTGTCTGTCTCGAACAAAAACAAAACTAAAATAGACTTCAACTAAGCTTAATTGATTCCACGAAAATCATCAATGTTAAATTCCCTTACCATATGCCCTCATGTTTGAAAATAAAGCAACACTTTTAGAAGGATATCAAACAACGCTGACAAAAATTTCTTACTTATCCGATGTTCTACCCTCGCGCGAAAAGTGTGTGAATAGCCAAACATTGAACTTATGCATGTATTAGACCATGACCACATATTGTCGTTGTTGATATTTTGTAATCTCAACCCTTTGTAGTCATTTATTCCTCACACCTCTCGTAGAAGTTATCACACTTCTAAAAGCTTTCTCTCAAGTCCCGAGGTGTTCTATGAATGGGTTTCTATCGATCATCATCAATGCTCTTTCTTTTTCAACGAAAGTGGTAAACTTAGCACTTGTATTCGAGAATTAGATGGTGAGAGGTTTCTAAATTCTCATCTTCGGCCTCTAAGGTTCTAATCTAGCAATCCTTCCCGAGCACTTCTACTTTTACTTTTACTTTTTATTTAACCTCCAGGTCAGCCTTACATCCCTGTGTAATACTTCTCTTTCACTAGTCATGTGACCTCAGAGGCGCAGCTTTGGTCAGTGTGACTCCCAAGTCGATGACCACCAGGGCACCGTGTTTGGAAAATACCCTTGCAGACTTAATTGCTCGAGTCCCAGCAGTGCTATAAGTAGTGAAGATGTAAATTTATAAATGTAAGCTTTTCTTTTTTTTTTTTATTTTTTTTTCTTATTTTTTTTTTTGATACAGGGACTCATGTAGAAGCCAGCTTTTAACTCCCAAGTCGATGATGACCATAGGGCACTTGTGTTTTAAGATACCCTTACAGGTGCTTAATTGTCGAGTCGATATTTTATTTAATTTTTATCACCGCAAGTAGTGCTGCCTGTATTCCTCGACTATAAACCATTCAACCAAAGATGAGACCTAGAAAACCCAAACCATCAAAAAGTCTTAGAACAAAAGTAGTAACTTTAATAATTCCAAACCGTTTCTCAAAAACGGTTTAGTCACTAGCCTCTAAGAATGTAGGAATTCAGAATTTTTATCATGATACTCAACAATAATATCAACACAAACACTCAAGTCATGTCTCCAATAAACGATAAGTCAAAGTGGGCTATGTGCTTTCTTAATCAGGTCTAACATAGATAAGTAATCGATAAAAGAATGAGTTCAAAGCGTTGTCTAATAGTCGATCAAAATGTGCCTAATTTGAATAGATACCATCATTAGTGGTAGGATATTCAACAAAGAACCAGACAAATTATTATTATTATTATTATTATTATTATTTTTTTTTAATTTTTTCAAAACTATTTCAAGTATATACGGACTGTAATGATAAGCAAATCGAAGTTCTTAAGTAACATGATATCCCAAACCTGTAAGAATAACATAAAGCGAGTAGGAGAAAAAGATCGCCACTCCCCAGTAGATAGAAGTGGAGAAGAAGCATCCGTAGGCGAGTACCGAAAGATGTGAAACACCGTGGACACCGCAGATCGCTTACAAAAGCAAAATTCTAAAAAGAAAAAACAGAGAAAACAACAAACAAAAACAACGAAAGCAAATTTTTTTTTTTTTTTTTTTAAATAAAAAGCGATTTTCAAGAAAGAAGGCAAGATCACCCAGACAATTTCCTCCTCCCCGCGCCGAGTGAAACTCCAAGTATGGTTTTAAACGTTGGCCATTAACTTTAAACAAATCTCCATTATTCGATTTTCAACTTCAACGGCGACCATGGGGATAAACAAAGAGAACAATAAAGGGGCCCCACCATCAGGACGAAGCTACACGAAATCTAAATCGGTGAATTATATAAAAGTACTAGAGCACGGACTAAATGATTTCGTATATTGCTTGTCATGAAGACCTTCATCTTGTGCTTGTAAGTGCAGCATTCATAGGCATCATTTGAATTTCCTCAAGTTCATTACCGCGAATTTTCTTTTGACCACAACCACTTGCATATCAAAATTGAATTTCTTAATGGCGGAAATAAGCGCGTGTTCTAACTTCAATACAGGAAGGTGACAGAAGCTTTCCATACACCCAATCTATAAGGGGACATCCCAATGGGTGTTTTAAAAGGCACATCCTATATACCCGTAATAATGCATCGATGTGAGTCGTAAAGACCAATCTTTTCTATCGAATTAGAAATGTTTTCTCTAAAATAGCCGCTTGATTTCCACGATTTGAGACCTCAACACGACCACTAAATGCAATGGATGATATGGGGTGGCCATACTTTATGTGATGGAGTATTTTGCTAGAAGGGTTTGAAAATGTTTTATTGCAAAAGTGAGATCCCCATCGGCGATAATGGCACAAGTGGAGTGCTGCGAGAAAAGTATTGCTTTTCAAAAAATGCCACTACGCTTTTGTGATCATTGGTTACTACAAGGGTACCTCGACCCACTTAGAAACATAATCGACCCCAACTAATATGTAAGATAGCAAAGATGGAGGAAAAGGTCCGTGATCAATCCCCAGACGCCAAAAAGTTAACTACAAGAATAGGATTAAAAGCGGCATCATGTTTCTTTTTGAGAAATGCTTCCCGTGCGTTGACACCTATATGCACATGAAGAACAAAAATATGAAATTGTCTTGAAGAGAGGTAAGCCCGGTAAAAGCACATTTACCTGCAAAATTTTTGGAGGTAGTCTTTTAGCAGAAAATGGCCTCCGCGCAGCGATGGTCTGTGAGAACCGACATAACTGTATGGAATTCACTTTACGGGCAGCATCTCTCTTATAATTTGATAAAGCCGCAGTATTTAAACAAGTAGGGATCGTCCCCGAAAAGAAATTCCTCACTTGACCGAAACTTAGTTCTATCCTGTTTAGTCGATATTGCGGAAGTTTGCACAATAACGAAGATAATTAACAATGTCAGCAAACCTTGAGGCACAAAATCAATATTCATGAGTTGTTCATCTGGAAACAACTCGTTTAATGTGTTATCACACTTGCGAGTCAAGCACAATTCGAGATAAATAATTCGTACAACATTTTCGAGATCCTTTTTGTCCTAAATTCAATGTCAAATTCTTGCAAAAACAGACCCACCTAATCAATCTGGGTTTAGCATCTTTCTTAGTTAGAGATATTTGAGGCGACATAGTCGAGAAAAGATAATAACTTTACACCCTACAAGATAAGATCGAGAAATTTATCTAAAGCAAATACTACGCTAGCATTTCTTTCTCCGTAGTAGAATAATTTAATTGTGCATCATTAAGAGTTCTACTAGCATAGTAAATAACGGAAGGTAATCGATCCAATCTACGTCCTAAAAGCTGCTCCCTCTGACATAATCGGATGCATCACACACATAAGTTGAAGGCAAAAGTCCAATCGGTGGTCGAATAACAGGTGCGATGGTCAATACTTTCTTAAGATGTTCAAAAAGCTTCTAAGCATGAATCATTAAAGATAAAGGTACATCCTTAACAAGTAAATTGCATAAGGGTCTAGAATTTTACTAAAATCTTGAATGAAGCGTCTATAAAACCGGCGTAAGGAAAGATCTTACTTCTTTCCTTTGATTTTTGGAGGTGGAAGATTGGAGATAAGATCAACGCTTGACTTTGTCAACCTCAATACCATTGCTAGAAATAATGTGGCCAAGAACAATACCTTGTTTCACCATGAAGTGACATTTTCCCAGTTTAGTACTAAATTCTTTTCCTCACATCTCTGCAAAACTAATGTTAGATGGGCGCAAAACAATCATCAAAGCGAGTCACCATACAGGAAAAAAAATCATCCATAAACACCTCGAGAAACCTCTCAACCATGTCCGAGGAAAATATACTTAGCATGCATCTTTGAAAGGTAGCAGGTGCATTACACAAACCAAATGGCATTAAATCTATGTCTGAAAGGTTCCAAAAAGGACAAGTGAAAGTAGTTTTCTCTTGATCTTACGGAGCTATGGGAATTGATTGTAACACAGAATAACCATCTAAGAAACAATAATAAGCATGCCACCTTTAGTCTATCAAGCATTTGATCAATGAATGGAAGAGCGGAAGTGATCCTTTCTAGTGACTAAGTTCAATTTCCTATAGTCTATGCATACAGCGCCATCTGTGTAGTTACTCTAGTTGGAACCAATTCATTGTTTGCATTAGTAACTACTGGTGATACCTGATTTTTGGGACAACATGCACACGGGACTTACCCATTTGCTATCGAAATAGGATAGATAATTCCGGCATCTAACAACTTAAGGACTTGAGTTCTCAACATCTTCGTGTTAGGATTTAACCTCGTTGCATCTCTCTAGTGGACTTAGAATTTTCCTCAAGATGAATATAGTGCATGCAATCTACAGGATTAATACCTATTATGTCGGCAATGGTCCAACCTAAGCGCCTCTTTATGTTCGATTAAAACACCTAACAACTTACCTTTTTGTGCATCATCAAGGAAGCGAGAAGAGATAATTACAGTAAAGTTCTACGCTCTCCTAAGAATACATCTTGCAAAAGTGTCGAGCAATGCTGAGCTCTAACTTGGGGCGGTTGTTGAGCTGATGGGATGTTCTTCTTCTCACTTATTGGAAGTGGCTCAATTTTACATCTCCCACTTACTTGTATCCATGGCAGTGTTGACTCAAGCAAAGTGTTCACCTCATCTATAGCACCATCAACATCAAAATCTGCCAAAATGGGTTAGACACATCATTAAAGCATCATCAAAGTTGGTTGAAATACAAGAGTCATCAACCAATGCTTCTATCATGTCAACATCAAGCAACATCCTCGTTGTCATGTGGTTGCTTGTTGACATTGAAGACATTGATTCAATTGTCATGTTGCCGAAAGGACAAGCGCATGACTCCATTCCTTCAATTAATTACGACATTAGATGTGGCGAGAAAAGGGCGACCAAAAATCACGAGGAATATGCTTAGTGGAGTCTCGAGCAGGTTGAGTGTCAAGTACAATAAAATCAACGAGGAAAATAAAATTTATCAACATGTATCAAAACATCCTCAACAATGCCACGGGTACTTTCACGAGATCTATCGACCAAGTTGTAAAATAACGGATGTTGGTTTAACTCGCCTAGTCCAAGTTACATGTACGCGGTAAAGTGAAGATTGACACTAGCTCCTAAATCTAACAATGCCTTCTCAACTTTATGGTTTCCTATGATGCAGAGATAGTAGGACAACACGGATCTTTAAATTTAGGAGGGTGTTGCTTTGAATTATCGAGCTAACTTTGTTCGAGTTAAGAATGCCTTTTTACGTACATGCAATTGTCTCTTTTTAGTACATAGGTCTTTCAAAATTTAGCAGCATATCGGGAACTTGCTTAATAGCATCAAGTAAAGGGATATTTATGCTTACACCTGCTTGAAGATGTCCAACATGTCATTGATAGAATTACCTTGCTTTACCTTTGTCGACCTCACGAGGAAATGGGGCTTTTGGGATGTAGGTTGGCTCATTGTCTTCTTTGTGAGCTTCTTGGTGAATCATCGGTTGAGGTATTACAGGAGAAATTAGTTGAGGCGTGTTTTGCTTTGAAAGATCCGCTTTTGTCCACCCGGTTTGCCTCCGTCTCAAAGTCATGATGGCCTTCGCCTCTTCATGTTGGTTGCTTGAATCTATTCCAATATTGTGCACCCCTTTAGGATTAGGAAATGGTGACTAGAAATTTACCCTTTTAGATGGTTGTTGCCGAATTTGTTGTCTTGATAATCGATTGCCCCGTCATATTCTCCATATTGGAAATGGATTGTGCACATGTGAGTTACGGCTGATGCGCATCTCCTTCTTGAACTTCGATGATGGTGTGATTACGATGCTCCAAAGCGACTTGTGTAGCTTTTGTCAAATTTTGAAATACCTCTTCCCATGGTTTAGGGCATGCGAAGTTTTGGTTGAATTGTGCAGGGCTGGCTTTGAGGGGCTTGACTTCTTGTGTTATCTGTTGATTACCACAACTGACCAAGAAAAGTTGGGGTGGTCCCTCCAACTGGGTTATAGGTGTTGGAGTAAGGATTGTAAGGAGTCTTCCTCATCATGTTGAGGGCATTAACTTGCTGACACACATATACAGTTACGGAGGACTATTGACATTGTCGATGAGGTCAATTTCGCGAGATGTCCTCTATCGTACATGACTTCTTTGATTTACGAGCTAGGTTCAACTGCTGCGAATCTCATAGATACCTCTTTTCTTTAGCTCGGTTCTAGAGGATGCTCTCATTGTTGTGAATTGTCGACTTTGCTTTTGAAAGAAGGTCCAGGATCTGTAGCATTTTTAGACATAAGCTCTCCCAGGCTTGGCCATCAACCATTCTTGAATATGTGGCAGCAATCCCTCAAAAATATTGGCATAAATGCCATTTTTCATAACCGTGGTGTGGACATTTCATGAAAGCCGTTGAATCTCTCCCAAGTTTCATAGAATGGCTCATCGTCTCTTTGCACAAACTCACGAAATTTCCTGCCGAATAGCATTAGTTTTGTGAGCAGGAAAGTATTTGTTCAAAAATTTAGCAACCATTTGTTCCCAAAGTAATACTATTTGCGAGGCAATGTGTTAAACCAAGATCTAGATCTATCTTTCGAGAGAAAAGGAAATAGAGCAGTTTAACATTATCAGGAGACACATTCTCATATTTAAATGTTTCACATCTGACATAGAAATCAGTCGAATGATTATAAGGTTCTTCACTATCTAAGCCATAGAAAGATGGGAGGCAGATTAAGCACACTCGGTTTAAGCTCAAAATTCCTAGGCGTGACACGAGGTATTGTATGCATGAGGTGCTCAAATTAGCTAATGGACTAAAATAGTCCACTGAAAGGTCTCTCCTCAATTTCATCCCCATAGCTACTATTGCTTGGTTTCTTCAATTTTATCTAGATTAGTGGCTTGTTTTTGTTGGTGAAAGGTCCTTTCAATTTCACTATCTAGATATTCTAGCTTAAGTTCTAGAGATCTACGACCAAGCATGCCTGATGAAGATATTTGATTTTTTTGAAGTATTTTTTTTCTTTTTTTTTTTAAAAAAAAAATTAAAAAAAAAAAGCGAAATTAAATAAATTAAATAAAATCCTAAATTATAACTAATTAGAATAAAATTAACTAAGATTAGATTAACGCCCGGAGGCCTTGGTCCGACAGCGGCGCCAAAAACTTGATGTCAAATTTTAATTAACTTCATAGAGTGTACGAATCTATTGGAATATAGATAAGTAAAAGCGAAAGTCGATCCCACAGAGGCTATGAGAAGGTGTAATTTAATCCCAATTAAGCACATTATTCAAAGGCTAGTTGAGTTCAGAAAAATTTGTTGTTGAAATTGTTTAATTAAAAGACTAAAGAAGTAAGCTAATAAATGAATTGAGAATTCAAGTTGTGTAAAAACACCAAGGTTTGAGAATCCACCATTGTCTAATTTAGCAATTATCCAATCATTCATTAATTCCCAAGAAAAACACATACGACAATCCGAAATCAATCTATTATAGTCCCTAAAATTATCAATCACGTCGGAAGAAGAATATCAAATATAGGCTCTCATTATCTTCAAACATAAACCATTAGCGTTTTTAGTATCAAGCTCAATTGAAAGAAAACAAAGAATCAAATAAGTTCTAAGCATTCTATGTATCCCAATTCGAATGAAGATGACGAAAAATCAAAAGCAATTAATAGATCATATTATATCACCAAGCATGGATTAATTAAATCAACATCTAACTATCAAAATACATGATATTTAAGATGAAAGAAATCATATTTAATTAATTTAGTCAAGAACAAGCCATAAGCGTTAAAGCTCTTAAGAAGAATTAAGCGAATAACGGAATAATCACTTAATTAAAACAAGGTTTCATCGTCTACCTTGGATAAAGAAAAACTAGAAAAACATAATTAAACTAGAAAAACAAGAATTAATAAAACCGGCATGGATTCAAGGAAGAAATCTTGAAGAAATCTTGATAGTCGAGAAGTCTTGATCTCTTGTTCTCTTGATGTCTTCTCTTGATTTGCTCCCCAAAAATCCAACCCGTGTTATGAGAATGTATCTCGTATTTATACTACTCAACGTCCACAAAATATCCCACAAGACCTAAAAATCGTCCAAAGCGTTTCTTAGTGGGATTGGGACTCAAAAAGGAAAGAAAATAAAAATAAAAATCGCAGAACAAGTTTTGCACAGGCGATCTCGAGGCTTTTCTCGGGCGTTCGCCCGGAGCTACCGTTTGCTTTTACTGCTTCCTTCATTGGTTGCTGGGCGCTCGCCCAAATATAAACTTGGGCGATCCTTGACTTATTTTTCTGGCGGCTGATTTTCAAGCAGCCATAACTTCTTGTAGGAAACTCCAAATTGAGATCCGTAAAAGTGTTGGACTCGTAATTCCATTATCTTTCCAATGGTATATCATTTGCCTTGTGGAATTTTAATATCAAAAGTTGTACTCTAATCTCTCCACATGCTTGGTGAAGTAGTTTCCCAATTCGGTTCTTTGGCTTTCGGTGTTTGATCCATTGATTAAACTCTTGGTTGTCACTCAAAACACCTTAAACTTATTGATTTTCTCTTCTTCCTCATTCTCAAATGTTTGGCTCTTGATATTCACTTCAAAACTCAACTTACTCGTGATTTTGCCAAGTGTTGCTCTTTCCATCCATTCTTCTCCAATTGTTTACAAAGCGCGTCCAAAAGCTGAAATAGAACAATAATATACTAGATAAGTAGAAAATCAACTATATGGCGATAAAATATTAATTCAAATGCCAAAATAAGTGCATAAAACGCACTTATCGGTGAGGACCTCCAGTCGTCAAAAAGTCCCATAGAGCCGTGAAGGCCTCGAAGGCCCGGCATGGGCATCGTAAAATCTCGAGAAGGCCTTGAGGGCCCATCGGGCATCGTAACATCCACAGGATCAAAGTATTGCGAAGCCCTTGAGCGTCCTCAACACTCATGGCCGACCCAGCAAAAGCCTCAGGGCCGTATTTATTGTAACTAACGAACTGACATGGTATTTTGGGATGACCCGAAAAAATAATTAAAAAGCGATTAGCGTTTAGATTGCTTTACGGATCTTCACAAAGAAACCAAATTTCAATCTCCTAAAGATTAAACAACGTGATGAATTCCAATAAGGACGATGTAATCAGGGAATTGCCTTAACAACGATCATCCCTATCTCGTAAAGAAGGAGGATCTAATTAGATATCTAATTGATTATTTCCTAAATCAATTAGAACTCTTGTCTATAAATACAACGTCTCTAGGTTATTCTAAGAGTGCGCTCTTTTTACACTTGAATTTCACCCTTAACTCTGTTCAAATCTACTTTGTTTGTCCTCCCACATGATTACTTTCAACTCAGTGTATTACTCTATATACCCATGATTGACTTGATCGTCAATACCAACGATCATCGGACTTTTTTCGGAGATTTTGGTGCCTAACGATTGTGTCAGGGTGTGCGGGTAACATACAAGTTGGTAGATGGTATTTGGATGTCATTGACACGTGGATGGTGTAGGTTAGAAGCGTCAACAATGGGCATCATTATCTTTTATATTACATTGTAACACTTATATCGATCGAGAAGAAAAAAATTGTCTAAAAATAATATAAGCGTTAGTTGGGACATATGTATAAATGAGCATGTACTTGTATTTATGTCTTTCTATGATTATTCCAAGTCCTCGATAAAATTTAAATTGAATTGCTTAGTTGATTCCCTTTAGCGGTGTTTGGGTAGTGATCTTTACAATAGCCTTTTGAGAAGATGAGGCCGGCTTGGTCACAGGGCCTTGCATAGAGGGTCTTAGAGTGCTATGGACTTGGAGGGCCTACTTCATTTTCTACTTCTTTGAAGCTTACGTGGGATTGAATTAGCATAACCAAGTTTGGGATTAACTATTGTTTTACGCTTGGAGTGGCTCCCCATGTCATAAAGGAAAGACAAGATGCAATTTTTTCTCATTTAATCATCTTACGCCTACATTGTCATTTTCGAATTATCATAAAAGCGAAAACAAGATACATTTTTCTCCTACTTGACTATACCTTGTTAGTCAAGTCCTTCTTCAAAATTGAGTTACTATAGTCTTTAAATAGGTTGAACAATATTAACTAAAATATAATTGCCAATTGAAATTATAAATTTCAATGTAAAACTAATATCATTTTCTTTTAAAAAAAAAAAAAATTGTTGAAGACTTTTAATATAAGTTTGCCCTTCTTAAAAATATTTTTATTTTTATAAATCTAGCACCCAATATGAGAGGTATTATTAATTAAAATATTAATAGAAATAGAAATTATAAGTTAATATATAAATATATGGAATTTTGACTTGATAGACTATCAATGGAATGCTTATTACTTAACCGGTCCACTCATATTAAACCCTTTAATTAACCCACCAAAATAGAATTAGAGGCCCACTAATATTAAAACTCCAGAGTTAACCCACTAATATTAAACCCCCAAATTACTCACCACTACCCGTGATTTTAATAAAGATCTGTGATTTTAATAGGTTGCATGTTCTGATTTTTGTATTTTATGAATATTTTCATTGTTTTATTGTGTAAAGATATGATTTTGGCTGAATAAGTAGATTGTATTTATTCTATTCAAGAAGATGAAGAAATTTAGCGTGAATTCTTATTCTCGGTTTTTGCTTCACGTTTAACAAATAATTGGTTTTAGACCTAATCATTTCTTTATTTCTTTTGTAATAGAAACAAACAAATAAATTTGCAAAGGTCTCTTCGTATATAATATGAATAGACAATAGGGGCAGCACAAACTATTAAGAAATGATAATTTACAAATGTGTATTAATGTATGGTGGACAGTTTTGAGAGACTTTTCTTTTTGAATAGACTAGTTTTATAATTTTCTGGTCAATCAAAACAAAAATAACTTACTTCAAATTAATTGGGTTTAGAAATAATGAGATTGCAATAGTCTCTAAAGTTTGTCAAACAACTAATCTAGCAATCAGCTCATTTGGGGTTGATATTGGAATTAATATTATGTCTTAATGTTCTTAGTCAAATCATATTGGGATTTTTGTGCGAGCGATGAATGTTAGTCTTGCTTATTTACATAAATTTTGTCTCCACTTTTAGAGTTAAGTATAAAAAGGGCTTTGAACATATTGATTTTGAGATGATGCTTACCAAGTAAAGAAATTCTGCATTTACTTAGAATTATAGTTGGGATGAACTCTTCTTATTAAAACCTAGCATCGGGTTCTACGTTTAATTATATGATAGGGAGTAAAATGATCAAAGTTATTTAATTATTTGACCCAATCAAATTTAAGCTTTATTACACACACAATTGTTAGGGGTCTTCATTATTACAAACATTATATGTTAAGAAGCTACTTGGCCGATTAAAAAGCAAGCTCTTAACCACATTCCCTTGAGACACATCCTACGATTTACATCTCGAACCAAGACCCCAAGACAGGTGTGGTGGGGACCCTCGAAGTTGGAGTTCAACCTTTTTTTTTACAAACACTATATGTTTCTTCACTTGCATTTTTTTATTTACACAAAGTACATGCGGTTTTCTATCTCTTGCCATGTTCTCATTTGGCCTACTAAAATGGTGTATATATATCTTCAAAGTATATATTTGGGATTAAGAATATCACAATTGATTAGAATGTAAATTGTGAATCACAGGATAATGAAAAGATTTTTGTATTAAACTCTTATCTTATTTCTAGTTGTGTATATTCTCCATTTGATGATTTTGTATTTTTAGTTTTTTAAACTTTTGAGAGTTTCGGTAGGGGTGGTAAAAAAAGCTCGTCGGCTCATCGACTCGGCTCGTAAAAGCTCGGCCCGGCTCGGGGCTCGGGCTCGGGCTCGGGCTCGGGCTCGTTGAGCCACGAGCATCGAGCTAAGGTGGGCTCGAAAAAAAAGGGCCGAGGCTTCGCTCGGCTCGGCCAAAAACGAGCCCGACTCGTTGGGCTTGTGAGAGCAGGCCCACCGGCCCGACTCGTTTGGGGCGGAACCATTTCGTTAAGTGGTGGGCTCGTCGTTTGAGGTGGTGGGCTCGTTCCCTGAGCCGGCTCGTGAGTTCGTGCCGAGGGCCCGAGCCTGAGCGGCTCGGCTCGTGGCTGCGTCCCAGCGGTCACGATTCGTGACCGTTAATAAAGCAACTTTATTTTTGTGTGTGTTTTTTTTTTTTACTTTCAATATTTTCCTATAAATACCCATTTTCTAAACTCATTTTTCACACTTCAATCTCTTATCTCTCATTCAATTATATACTCAATCCATTAACAATTCTCAAATTACATTCTCTCAATATTGGTGTTCTAATTTATATCTAGTATCTTATTATCTAGATATTACTTTATATAATTTTCTACTTCTACTAATTCTCTACATTTCTATTTTTTAGTTTCTCGTTCTAGTTCTACTACATCTTCATCTTCTCCTATTTTCTTTATTCTATTATTTCAAATGGCATACAAGCGAAGTGATGATGATTTGATGGTCTTAATGACATTCAATTCAAATAATATTATTGATCGGTTTGGTGGTAGCAGTCAATTGATTTGGAAGATGTTCATGACGGCGTCCATACACAAACTACCATTGGCTCTAGCACTAAGCGAAAAGCTATCAAACAAAGGCTATATGTTGGCAAGCATTTTCGGTTGGTGCCGGTAGTAAACTAGTAAAGCGAGTCCACGAGTTCAAAGCGCGGTGTAAACCTTTGTTAGGAGAAGTTTGCTTGGCACAAGGGGATAGGCGACCCATCTAAGCAGACACTTCAAAAGTGTTAATACAAACATGGAGGTTTGGATACAAATCAAGCACAACTCCGGTTTGGATCTCGAGAGCCGAGTCCCGATGGTCCGCTCTCAACAAGCTGGATATACTCACAGAACTCATGCGACGAAGAAGCTGTCGGAATTGATAGCAAATGTCGGGTTTCCACTATGCTTGGTGGACAATCCTCATTGGGCGTCATTAGTCAAAATATTTACAACCAAAGATGCGTTAGTATTTCTAGAAATACACTTACGTAAAGATACTATTGTTAGATATAATACTAAGAAAGAAGCTATTATTAATGATATTAATAATTACAACGGTGTTTTATCTTTTACATCGGACTTATGGACGGGTTGTAACAAAAAGGATACATGGTTGCAGCGCACATTATATTGATAATAGTTGGTTAATGTATAAAAAGTGATAGCATTTAAACAAATAGACTATCCTCATAATGGAAATAATATTTATCAAGTTTTATTAGGTGTGTTACATGAATTTAAATGTGATTCTAAGGCTCGTAGTTTACATTTGATAATGCGAGGCCCAAATAATATAGTAATTGAAAAATTAATGCAACCTTTGTAATCCACAATTTGATGGTATTTTATTTCATATTTGTTGTGTTATTGTCATGTGTTTAATTTAATTGTACAAGATGGATTAAAATTTATACAACCTCAATTGGAAAAATTAGATATGCTACTATCAAGAAAGCAAGTTTTCTTTGCTCTATGTATGAAAAATAAAATTTTGCAATCAAAATATTTTACAAGCGATATTGTCAATAGGTGGAATTCAACATATCTTATGCTTGAATTGTGTGAAGGTTATGAAGATTGCATTCTTGTCTATTATAATGGCCGACACTCACACGGCTCGAGAATATGATTTAGAATTATATGATTGGGAAATATGTGGTCATGTTAAAAAAAAAATTAAAAAGTTTTTCTGACATAACAAATGCATATTACGGTGTTTATTACCCAACTACTCCATTTGTTTAAATCATTTCTATTATATTGCTAACAATTTTAATAGGTATAAAATTTTGCTCTTTTTATTAGTATTATATATGTTATGGAAGCTAAATTTAAGAAATATTGAGAACAATTGCCTATGTTATTTCCATTAGCATGTATCATGGATCCCAAACTTAACTTAGAGGTACAAAAGTCACATTAATGGCAATTTAGGATAAATTAACTTATGGAAATCCGTCACTTGTGCTAATTTAGAACAAACTTTATATTCTATGTATGAGCTATATCTTTGAAAAGGCCCGGTACAAGCGTTGTACAACACCCAATCCAACATATACTTAAATGCATCAGCGATGACATTGACTTATGGATTTACGTCGGTACATAGGACCACTCGAGGTCAACAATTAGTTGGTTCTTCTTCTAGTTCTTCAATTCCCGTTCTAATGATACACACAGCAGAGTTAGGTGAATATTTTGCACATGATGTGCTTAGTATATTAGATGGCCAGTGAAAAAACTTTTGATATACTTAAATGGTGGAGACAACATCAGCGTAGTTACTCAATTCTTTCCAAAATGGCACGTGATCTACTAACACCTCCCGTCTCAAGCTGTAGTATCGGGCGCATTTAGTATAAATGGCGAGGATTTTATCGATGTCGGTCGAGACTCGAAAGCGACATTTTAGAAAGTTTCTTTGTGTCTAAAGGATTGGGATGATGTCGAACTTGAATTTAAGATAAAGTGGACGAGAATAATATCAGAAGAACACGAAGATTTGAATATGGATTAATCATATTAAGTAGTAAGTATTATTTTCCATTAATATTTACGTATTTGAAAATTTTCCTTATTTTAATAAAAAAAATTGTACAATTTTAATTCCGCCTACTTTTAAAGTAGCCGATCTCAAACTGGAAAAAAGGAGGAGGGTTTTAAATCTTACATTTTTAACATAAAAGATTTTCGATATGGTATTTATTTTTATTTTCAAATTTTAAAAATGTAAAACACAAAAAAAATAGAGGTGGATTTTAAATCTTTAATTTTTAACATAAATGATTTTTTATTTCTAATTTCTTTTTATTTTTCAAATTTCTTTTTATTTTCAAATTCAAAACAAAAAATAAACATAAGCATAAGAGTCAAAGATGAGGATTTTAAAAACATAATCAAGATGAGGATTCAATAAAAATTTTAACATAAAGATAAATATTTAATCTTTAACTTAAAGATAAAGATAAAGGATTCATTTTAAATATTTACATTTTTTCTTTAACAAAATAAAGAGAATGACTTATTTTCAAATTTTAAACAAAAAAAAAAAATTGAAATTTTGAGCGGCGGAGCTCGCATTCATTTCGACTCGTTCGACCACGAGCACGTGGGCGAACAAGCCCCTCTTCTAGAGACTAGGCTCGGCTAAATGCGGACTCGTGTTTCTGAATGGCCAAGCTGGCTCGGCTCGACCTATTGCCATGTCTAAGTTCGGACAAACAATGGTTTGAAGTAAATAATTTTCGGGTATATATTATTAATTGAAAGATTGGTTTTTTTTTTCTAGAAAAGATCTCGAGTAAACAAAGCGAAATTGTTCACAAAAACATCATGTAACTACTCAAATGTCCAAGTCTTTTACCGACACATCTTGAGGAAAGGAAATGGTAAGTTGTGAGTAATTTTACTACTTTTTTTTTAATAAATTCTATACAATAAATTCTAATATTATTAGCTTTCAACGAGAGAAGTAAACAAGAAAAGATCTACAAGGTCGGATCAAATTTTTCTTGACATGCATTTTAACAAGGGAAAATAGTGGACAACTCAAGAAATGGAAGTTATCATGTAAGTATTTTAGTTCATTTGAGAAATTATAATCAAAATTTCAAATAATGAGATTATTTATTTTTCATTTGTATTATGACAAAAATTTTAACCATCATATTTCCACACAAAATGAGGTATGGGGATGATCCAGCTTCTTCTTTGGAGAATATTGTTTCTGAACGAGTTAAAAGATCTTGAAGTTTAGGCTCTCTTGAGATATCTTATTACACATGCAAAATGATAATTAAGTGAGCATCAGTTCAAATGGAATCTTTAGATGTTATTTCTTTATTTATGATTTAGTCGCATTTTGTTATTATTAATGACTATTTTAAGTTAAGAATATTAATGCTATGTTTGTTATGTTTTGAATAGATATTCATCTTAAGAATGTTAATGTGTTTCAATTTATTTAATTGCTACGAAAAAATAATATTATTTAATGTATTGAATACAACAATATTATCAACGACAATATTATCTACAAAAAAGTCATTATCAAAAGTTGTTTTAACGATAAATTAGTATACTTACAACGATCGAATATGTGACTTTTATTGTTAAAAATATTATTTTACAACAAATCATATATTTTAACGGACTTAAAATTTGTCCTTAAAATATTTTTAACAATAAATATTTCATCGTAATTTTATAGGTTTTAACAAAAAAATTAATCAAAAAAATTCATTGTAAATAAATTATTCTCGACCAACAATTTGTTCGTTAAAATAATTACGACAAATTTAGTTGTTTTATTTATTTTTAACGATGATATAAATGTATACTACAACAAATTATCTTGTGCGTTGCATTTATAAATCAACGACAAATTTATTAAAAAGAAATTGTTGTTAATAAAACTATTCAACGATCAATAGCTTGGTGGTGGAAAACAATTCAACAAAAATTGGTTGTTTAAAATACAATTTAACAACGAAGCAAGGTAGTATGCCAATAACACATGGCGTCGTTGAATCTATAAATATTCAACGACCCCATTCATTTTGGTTAGTTGAAATGATTTCCCAGCGGACAATTTTAAACGATGCCTAACGAAATTATATTTGTCGTTGAATATCAACAACAACGAAAAAAGAGTTTCAACAATCAATTTTTAAATCGTTAAAAGCGATATTTCTTGTAGTGATTCTCTTTGAATCATATGCAATAAGATCTTCCACGATTATCCAGAACTAGTAATCGTCAAAAGTTTTGAGGATGTAAAACTTTTTCTTTAAATATCTCGACTCGAAAATCCAAGTCGAGATATACATTTTATAACAATCAAAAAAAAGAAAAGAAAAGCAAAATTTGCTTAGAACTAACTATCACTTCCATTTTACAGTTATCCTCCTTCATTGCTACCGACTTCTTCCGAGTTACGGTAATCCTCCTTCAACTGCTATATTTGAGATAGTACCGATCATCGAACTAAACTAACACTTCCTTCAATGGTGGTCATGTCATCCACTCCATAAGCCTAATTGACGCTATGCTCATCTTGTCCATCTGAATGAGTCCTCTAACAACACTTTGTAAATTAAATCCTTGTAACATTTTGAAACATTTTCATTGTATCCCTTATTGGCAAACGATTCGACTACTTTGTTTCCTTCCCTCTATATATGGGAAAATTGAATTTCCATTTTATTAACACTTTGGTGGATGGATTCTAGAATGTATTGAACTTCCCAAGGGCCTTTATCTGTTGAATGCATAATAACATTGCAGCTTTGGAATCAACTTCTACCCACACTTTTCTAAGAACTTTCTACCAACACGATTGAAGACCGATTACCCTGACTTTAAGTTCGAGCTTCAAGTATGGAGCCACGTCCATAAAGTCATAAAACCCCCCCGTAACATCCCTAAGTGATTGCGAATCACTCCACCCCCACTACGGACCACTCCTTTAGTGCACCATACGTGTTAAGTATACTCCACCCTTCTTTAGGTTTTCTCCGGTGTGATCCACGGGATAAGAGTCTTTTCCTAACGGCTTGAATGAGGATTCCGACTTTCAAAATGGACTCTATCGGATAATGGGTTCTTTTGATGATTCTATTTGCATTCATTTTCACATCATTGTATTTAGAATTGTTTCTACCATTCAATAAAAACAAAAAAAATGAGCAAAACACAGCAGACAATTAAAGTGCTGGCCAAGCTTTTTTTTTGGTAATCCACATCATAAACATAGCTCCGGGATGTGAGCACTTCTTGAAGGATATACCCAATCTCAGCGCGAAGTGATCCCAGACCTCTTTAACACATTTACCATTCAAAATACATGATTAATGGTTTCCTCATCTTAGCGACATTGGCATTTAGATGCCAATCCAATTCAAGTTTTTTGAATAATGTCATCCTTTGAGATCAATTATGCCAAAGTCTCCACACAAATATAGAAATCTTGAGCGAGATACTTTTATTCGGATGAATTTAAGCGAAATCACGAGAAGAACTCTTTTAATGCGAAATAGTTACGTACAAGAAGATACAAAAAACTTACCTAAGTTATCGACTTCCAATACAAATTATCGACTTGATTGGATAAAAGAATGTCCTTGATTTCATTCACCAACTTAGGAGGTAAGATGTTAGTTAATTTATCAAGTTTTAGGATGTAAAACCCACTAGCATTAATAAGATGAAATATCTTAATTGTGTAATCTAAAAATTATGCTTGTAATCGAATAATTGAACAAATAATCTCACAAACACCATGCTACGGTGTGCAATAAATACACATGTGACCATCTAGTGGATCTATCTACTAATGTCATAAATTTTTAGATAGTCTATATAGAAGGTGGCGGGCTCTAAAAGTTCACCCTAAGTTTCTTCTAGAAATAATGGGTATTTATCCTCAAATTTAGCTACTAATACAACAATTAATTTGCTTGAGAACAAGTAGTACGTGAGAAATATATTGAAGACACTTGTGATTCTCCAAACATTTACATCTTAATTGATTCTCAAGTACGCACTACATGTCGACCTGACTAATTAAATTAATTAATGGATTAATTAACATGATCCTGATTGTTAAACAGACAATAACATGTCCCATAAGAGTTATGATATCTTTAATTATTATACACTTTACCTATCATTTTACCATATTCTATACTGTTGCTTCTATCCATACATTTAGGAAATCTAAATTAAATTAAAAGGCTTTGTATTGGATGATGATCACATCAATCTTTTCTATATATAATTAATATTTTTTTGCAGTTGAAACAGTTTATAACATATGTTTATTATTTAATTTAATAACTTATTTACTCATGTCCACTTAAACAAAGAGTTTAATACACGTTTGGTCAAAAACTCCATCTCAACTTGAAATGAATATTATTTTCCAATACCAATTTTTATCTTTATCTTTCTTTTTTTTCTTATTTTTTATGCTACTAAAAGGTGTACAAGGACGGGAGAGGATGATTGGCACGTTCTTGGACCGATTTCCTTTCATTTATTTATTTAATTATATTACTTTGTTATTTAATTAAATTGGGAGTATTAACTATTTTAGAAGAGATGAAGGACCTAAGTACAATTATGATAAATATTAGGTTTGTTATAAACTTTGTGATGTATGCTGAAAAGTGTTTGAATGAAAATAACTCAAACTCAACTCGTTGATTTTATAAATACTTAATTAAATTGATAAAAGTAGAGAAACTCCAAGAACAATAATATTATTCAACAACAAGCTGCCGTTAATGAATGAAAAAAGACTCTTCAAATATTGAAACCCTAGTTAAAATAAAATTTTAATTGATAAATAAATGCAAAAGAAGAAAATAAACACGACAAACTAAATATTGCCGTTTAAGCTAAAGAGGCGACATCAAGCAGCTAAAATCCATCTTCATTAGTAGCGAAGTGATTAGTCTTGACCAAGCTAAATCAAGACAATTTCAAAATATATTATAATAGATATTTAACTAAATTAGCCGTTCTTCAAGTTCCTCGTGTCTAGGTAAGTCAAGCTACATCATCTATGCCATCACTTAGCCACGAATAGAATTGCTTATTTAGTTAAATATCTATTACAAAAAATTTCTTCATATTTTGTGAAATCTCGATACTCACAATTTGAATCAACAAATTTTAAATTATTAATGGATAATTAACATGTATACCCTACTTTTATCTTCAATTTTGAAATATACTAACCCAAAGTGATATTGTTAATTTCTTTGGATTGTTGCAATTTTATTCTTTGCCAAATACTAGGCTTCTTAAGCGGCCCACATTATAACAACATGATTAATGCAACCCACAATTTCCGCATTGTTACCATTCTGTTTTTACAATTGACGTGTACCTTCTATTGCACCAGCGTGGTTGAAACAAATCCCCAAGACAACAATGTAAATGTTTGAGAGCAAAATACTTGGACAACAAATGTTGCTAACAATTTTGAAGTTTTAAGAAATGAGTTTTTCAAGTGATTTGAAGAACCAAATAAGCATACTCATTTATGAACATAAAAATGTATAGTATCAACATAATTGTAACACACATAAAGTGTGTATGAGAAAAAAAAATTGCAATGATAACGATAAAGTGAAAAAATTCTAATTTTAAAAGCAAAATCACCTTAGCGCTAACGATTTGATTAATAAATAATATCGTAACAAAAACACTTAATCATAACTTAGATATCATAGACAATGCGAGATAGTTTCAAATGACTTAAGAAGGACTTTCAACCTCATAGGCGAATTTTATATTTGCATTCATAACAGAGATATTAGGGAGGCAACCATTTTGTTTTGTGTATGCTTATCAAAATCCACGATTGTGATTGAGGCAATACATCATATCAATCAATTAACAATGAGCAGTTATGGATCACACTTAAAGATATCGGTTAATGAAACATTGCACCAAAGATAACATTGTCCATTATCGATTGATACTTGCGGCATGACTAGGACAAATAAATTCAATGATAATAGTATAATATTAAAAATTGCGATAATGAGAAACAACGCTTGGTATGAGACGGGTCCTAGATTATCATAATGTGAAACAATTACACGAATAAGCGGATCTCACTAAAATTAGATATATAAATGACATTTTAGTAATCTTATCGGACATATAATACTATTTCACTTTGAGCGTCAATACCATATTTTGTGTTTTCAACATTATAGTTAGAATGGGAGATTTAATACGGAATGAAAATAGTTAATCTCAAATCAACTTGTAATTTTACAACTACATAAGCATAACTTTTAACGATGAAATTCATAATTATCAAATTTGGACAAATGAGCACGTATTGAAAACATTATTGACAAACTTGGATATATCGACAAATGAGTTAAAAATAATAATAATAATTACGTCCGCCTCAAATGAACAACATATACAGTTAGATATCGAAAATTTAAAAAATTGGCTTTTTCTTCACAAAACCAAAAGTAAAATAAAAAATTAACGATCCTAATAATACCCAAATAATATTTATTCAAAAAATAACATTTTCTCCTATAGTCTTGGAATATTGCACTTCTTCTTCACTTTGATTTTCTTTGAAGATCTATTTTTTATTCTTGAATTATTTACGTCCAGTTTTGCGTTTTCTTACGATTTTGTTGGTACTTACGTGAGGATGACATCTTGATTCTTTACAAACACATTGTATTTTCCTCTTGATTCTTTTTACGTGAAGCTTTTGTAATGAAATTTCTTCTTCAAGCATAGAGAGAGTGATTGTTTTAGAAAGCGATGTCTAACGAGATAATGAGTGAGATACAATGTGATGGTAATGGGAATAGGTTTGATAATTAAGATGATTGCATTTGTTACTCTTTGATTTGTTTGATGGATATATTTTAGTCCACGAAAATTAGGCATTAATTGTTATATTGATATATTTGGTAATATTTCTTTAAACTCATTTAATCAAATTATCTGGTATATACGTATGATAAATGGAAATTTAAAAAAAGCGATTTATACAATAAAATTCAAAAATGATGAAAAATGTAGGTAGATGATCTAATTTTCACATTATTAATCATCTTCGTTCTATTTATTACATCATTTATACCATGGATATTTGAATAAGTGTCTCACTCTTGGCGGGATAGATGTCCGACCCACTAATTTAGTGGGTCATATTTTGGGCCTATTTTGTTAGCTTAAATACCATGTGGTTTAATTTCATCATACACTACAAAATATAAATAATTAGAAAATATTATCTAACTTTTTTTCTTCCAAAAATATTGTTTTTATTTTTGTAACACTTGTTGTTATATTTGTTAAGTTTCTTATATTTCTTATAAAAAAATGTGTGTTACACTTATATTTGTTAGTTTTGGAATTTAAAATGTTAAAAAGTAATTGTAGAATTTTAATAGAAAATCATTATATACTATTTCAGTTTTTTTTACATCAATATTTATTTATTTATTTTACACCATTATCTGATTCTTTTGTAACACGTACGCAACACAAAATGTGCTGTCGTCACCGATATCACTTCATCCACTACCACTACCATTGGCACCCCCATTACACAAAGTGTTACACTTATAACAACATGTGTTACACAACTGTGACCACTACTACTACCACCACCACTATTGACACTATTATACAAAGTGTAACAAAAGTAACAAAATGTGTTATGTCTTTATCTTGCAAGTGTTATCGTGTAACAAACTATGTTAAAAACAACCGATGCCACCACCAAATTTGCCCGGTACGGTCGAGAAAATTACAAAGTGTAATACTTGTAACAAATTGTGTTACTGCGCTACCTTACAATTGTAACATGTGTTACAAACTCTTTTATAGAGACATTTGCCACCACCATATTTGAGCGCCAAAGTCACGAAAGGTTATCAACATGATAGGAAAAATATAGCCACTACCACGAATCTGATCACATTCCACCACTATCTCCACCATATTGATGGTAAGTTAGACTATCTCCAAGATCCAAAACAAATACAAGTCCAACACTCCAATCAGAGCCATTGCCCAAACAAGGCGACCCGCATAACATTGCCATAAAAGTTCTATTTCAACATTTCCAAGTCTAAAATTTCAAATCCAGACGAGAGGTGTGAGATGATTGAAAAAATCCAACAAGAAGATGGCGATGGTTTTTTAAAAAAGACAATAATAATGGAAACAATGGAGTATGGGGTGGGGTTTTGAATTCCGCCATTTTTACGTCCTTGATTACGTAAAGATGGATGGGATGGGAAAAGGATGGCATGGGAGGAAGGGTGGAGTAGGGTGGGATGGGGTTTGATGGAAAAAAGTACTTGGAATCGAGGCAGAGCTAGGATTACAGTGCGGTCTTGACAAGATTTAAGTGTAAAAATAAAATGTTAGTATAACTTCAACATGTTAAAAATAGAAGTTCTAGCTGTACACTTGATTCACCTCTACCACTTTTACGGAGGAAGGTTAAAATAAAGTCAAATTCATAGTAAATATAAAAATTGAGAGTAAAAGTTCTAAAAATATTTTTGTATTATTCAATTTTGATCACTTTAAGAAAATAATAAATCCTTACTTAGGGATTTAATAATGCAATTACTTTATTTTTAATTTCTCAAAATTCAGGGGACTAGAAGTGAAACTTTGAATTTACAATATTCATTTTATCTCTTTTCACCTTCAATTAAGTTATACACACACACACACATACAAAAGTTACACATAGAACAAACACACACACACTCTCTCTCTCTCTCTCTCTCTCTCACTCACACACACACACTATATATATATATATATATATATATATATCTTCTATTTTACTTATTGTTTTTTTTAGCTTTTTTTGCACAAATGATCTCTATCTTTTGCATTTCCATGGGTTGGCGACTATTGTGAAAATAATGTGATTACAAGTGTACAATATATCGCAAACAAGTAATAAAGTAGACATATTGAGTTGGGATTATCGTTCCCACGAAGACTATCTTATATAGATACTAGTTAAATTAATCGTAATGCTAATTTATTTAAAACAATTTGAATTGAGTTGATTTGAAAGATTTAAACTAAATTATGAATTTAAGGAAATAATATAATAACTTATGTAAAAGCAAATAACAAGAATTTAGAAAAGAATGATAGTTAAAAGCGTTTGGACAAATGAAGTCACCATAGTTATCATCTCTAATTTCTCCTCTCAAGATTTGTTCCTAAAGTTATATTCGGTCAAATTCACGAATTTAACCTAATTTACCTCTCTCGAGTTCAAATTAGTCCTATCTAATTAAGTTAACTTAGGCGATCAGAATGGTCCTTAATTACATGCATTAAATCGACTAAGAATTCAATTCATACCACAACAATAAAAAGTGTATCTCTATCTTTTATCCAATTGCCGGATTTTACTACGTGATCTAGATTAATAATTTACTTCTCAGATTCATTACAATCTACAAAATCAATGAAATAATGGCTAATTATTCCAAACATTAAGAAAAGAAGCAAAATCAAATACTTAGACAATTTATAAATCAAAACTTGAGATTCAAAATTAAAGAAATTAAACTAGGCTACATCATTTATCAAACTATGAGTTTAGCTACTCATGGTTCGGGAGAAAGACAAGATGAATAGTTTTGAATACATAACAAATCTTGAATGAAAGAGGAAAAGATGTTGAATATTTTGCACCCGAAGATATCTTGATCTTCACATTCCAATCTTCTTGATCTTGGTCATTCTTCGTTTTCTTCGCCGTTTTTCTTCGTCTTCTCTTATCTTCTCCAAAGAATTAACTCCCTTCTTTTGACCTAGGTTAGGTCTTTATATAGTATTTTACTAATTTTGAAACTCATATGCGTAAAAAGACAAAAAAGACCCTAATTAGAGTTGAAAATAAGCTAAAAAAGCGTCTATCTGTGGCGAATAGCTAAAAGACCCTAATTTTGTTTGTCACACGCGACAAACAAACACAAATAACCAATTTCAATTCCAATCACAATTTTCACACTTGGTCCTCAAGTTTTGAGTGTATTTTATTTGGTCCTTGTTCAAACTTTGTCCTTTTGTCCTCTTATTTGCAGACCAAGTCCTTCAACTTTAGATTTTGTCTTCTTTAGTCCTCTAATTTCTTCTGCAAATATACTTTTGTATATTTGCAAGTTAATCCCCATATCCAAGTATTAAATGCGCCTTGAGGTCCTTTTTACGTCTATTTTGCTTTGTTTTCTCCAATTCCATCGAACTCAGATTTTGACCTAAAACAATCAAATTAACACACAATTAAGTAAATATTCATTCAAAATTACATACAATTGTCCGGTTTTACACTACGGATAAATGTAAATCGACACCTATCAAATACCCCCAAACTTGAACATTTGTTAGTACTCGAACATGACTATTTACTAAACAATCAAACAAATAATATTAAAATTTACTATAGTAGATAGCTTACAGTGATTTCTTGGATTTTGAAACAAGTCAATCAATTCATAAAAATTTATAAATCACTGCAACAAAAATAGATTTTTCTTATCCAGATGCTCATTGATATAAGTGTGTCATAGCCAATCCAATCAACATAAATTTTCGGGTTGGTAATATTTGATTACCCAGGTGGTCAAATATTTCCTTTCTCTCTCGTGAATACACACTCTCATATTGATGTTCAATCTCTCACCTTGGTATTAAATCTAAAGTTGCCATCAAAACACTTATTTTTTATTGCTCAAAATTTAGTTAGGTCTAGCCAATGCGGCTACTATCTAGATGCATGAAGATTCTCATTTTATTGAATGCTTGACCATCAAACTTCTACTAGGTAAGTCAAACCCACTAGCTATCTAAATATCCAAGTTATGCACCACAAAGGCACAATCTTGCTTTTGCTCTTCTTCTTATGTGTAAGATCTCACTCTCTTAAACTTTCTAGATGACCGCTTGTGGCGAGTTTTGGGCCGATGGATCCAAGGTCGATAAACACTTAGGGCACTTGGGTTTTGAGAACTCCAGCAGACTTTATCACTCGAGTCAACTGGAGGCTACAGAAAAGAGGTAAAGATAATACAAGTGCAATGCCTTTCTTTCTTTCTTTCTTTCTTTCTTTCTTTCTTTCTTTTGTGTAAGATAAATAAGTGGGGATTAGATTCCTAGCATCTGGTCAATACCTAGATTCTACCTAGTAGCCAAATACATTCCACAAAACTATTACTCAAGTACATAATCAACACCTATCTAAGCGACTTATGCATTGGTTTAACCATCCCAAACTATCCTTTCAAGCTGGTTAGGTAATTGAATTGTCAATGGTGATCTTGGTTTCACAACTTAAGTTCACTATTCTTTCAGCACATATTCTATTTAATATACCAACCAAAGATAGTAATATTCATGACTATTGTGCTCACATTTAATCATATCTCACATGGATAAGTATAGTCTATAAAAACAACTTAAGAAGCATCACCTAGTCATAATTCATGAATTAATAACGAGTTTCGGATAATATCATCATAAGGTGACAAGGCTATCCAACATAGAAGCACACAAATAAATTTTGTTTCTAACACATAACAATAATGAAAATAATAAAGTCTCATTCCCAAACTAAAATGTCATTTTTTGTCCTCAATGTGAAAAAGAGAAAAATAAATAAAAAAAAAAGAGTTAACCCGAATCAGGCGTGGAGACAACATCGGACTTTTAGGATGATCGGTATGCATTGTGATTGGAATGGCGATGTGTACCACGAAATGAAAAAAAACTAAATGTATTCATTTACTAAAAATTGGAAAATGTGCTCTACTTCTAATGCGGTCCTAAAATTCTACATGCAATGTAATAAACATATAAGGGATAGAAAAATAGGTTGCCTCCATTAAGCGCTCGATTTATAGTCTGAGCTCAACTTATTGCAAGTATCATTTATGGAGGTTTGAATTGGGCTTTGGAAGTCTTGCATTGTTCGCAATTACTAGCTATACACGATTTATCATTTGTTATCCATATTTTATCATTTGCTCTCCATATTTTAAATCGGCATTTTCATCTTTAATTGTTGCAACTAATCTACTTGTATCTGGTTTTGCAGTTTTGTGGCCAATTTTCACCACTTCATCAACTCTAAAACACTTTTAGAGGTCATTGGTTGCTTGGGTATGATGTACATCTTTGAATATCGTTTCGTTCATCATGTATCCTCAAGATTAACTCACCTTTTCAACATCGATAAGGGCTCGACTAGGTAAGCTAAGAATAGTCGTCCCAATATGGTGGCATATGCAGTGCGTCTTAGATATCAAGGACAATGAAGTCAGCTGGAAAAAAACTTATACATCTTGATGAGCACGTCCTCAACCACACCTCGTGGGTACCAGATTGATCTGCTCGACAAAATTTTGTAGAGACACGATTGTTGCTTTAACATCTCCCAAACCTAATCTCCTATAGGCAGAGAGGGCATAAAATTTACATATGCACCTAAATCACATAAAGCATTAAAATTATAAAATTCTCTAATTGTGCAAGGTAATTTAAAACTCCTTATATCTTTTAACTTGGAGCAACTTATTTAGTAAAATAGCGCTACATTCCTCGGTCTGGTTTTCTCTTTTGGACAACATTTCCTTCATAAATTTTAAATATAGTGGCATCTGGAGCTAGCGCTTGAGGAAAGGAATGTTGATGTGCGGTTTCATAAAAACTTCAAAAATTTTTCAAAGCTGCTTGTCGAGCTTGTGCTTCCATAACCTCTAAGGAAATAAATTGGTGGCACATAGCTTTGATAAGAATTGGCACCATCACTTTTGCCCGATTCAACATATTCTTTTGAAACTTCTTCTTTTAATTTCGCATGTTGTTGTTGATTCATCTTCCTCAATTACCAACAATTAAATCATTTTTCTATGGTCTTTTCACGTGAATTTACAGCGATTTGTACTCAGCTCTTAGTAGTGATTGCATTTACTGTTTTTTTGGATTTGTCAACATATTGCTAGGCAAAGTGCCTAGTTTCCTATCTGACAATTCACGAGGGCTAAGCTGTGTCTGAGTCTATAATTTTTTGATAGACACTTGTTGATTTTGACTATTTATGTCCAATAGTTCAATACTTTATCAATTTTCTACATATCTTGTTGGAACATCTCTTCCAAACTTGGTCATCTTTCTTGCTTTGCATTGTAGGCATGACCACTTTGTTAATTCTCGGACCACTAAAATTTAGATGTTGCTTCCAACCCAGTTTTATGTTTGTGAATATGGATTATACTATTGATTTGTATTATTCTACACAAAATTGACCTATTACGGATGAGCCAATAACATGTGTCGGCGTTGAGTGGTTAGCCCAGAGTTTTCGCACATGATGGTTGCTTGGAATGCATTCCTCCTTGCATTTGTGTTACGACTAAGAGTTCTACTTGCTTTGTCAATGCGATAAGTTGTGCATTAAATGGTGATAGACCGTCAATCTCATGTACACACCGCTACTTTTCTTGAAGTGGTGCGATCGAGATGAAAACATGGTATGTGTGTTTGCAATCGGCTCATATAGATCCATTGCTTCCTTGACATTTTATTCAAAATAGACCCGTTTGCGGAGAGAGGTCTGTTGTTGATTTAGATTGAGGAGATAGCCCCGAGTAAAAATATTGAGTTTGTTGGCCCTTTTTAATGCCATGGTTTGGATATTTTACGAGCAACTCCTTGAATCATCGCTAGTGCGATTGATGGAATAGAATGCATTGAGCAGGTGATGCGTCAACATTGTTCAAGACATTCGTCAACAAGAAAACGACATTCCTATGCCATCATATACTTTCCATACAATTTTATTTTTGTATTTGGAATATGTTGTGTATGGAGATGCATTCAAATAATTATATGTTACCTTTCAATTAGGATTTGTTTGAAAATAATTAAAATTTTATTAAAAGCTGAAATTAAAGTTAACAATTAATTTTAACCACATATTTTATAGTACCCAAAACTTTTTGTAATTTTTCAACTACATATTTCATCAATTTTTATCAACTTTTACAAAAAAATCTGATTTTAATCAAAATCAAACACTCTTAATATATTGTCTAGGAATCCAAGAGTAATAGGTGGTATGCTTGATGTTGTTTGCTTATTTTAGTAATCAAAATGTTGTTAATTAATGTAACATAACAAACAAATATCATGAAACCCCGTCTAACCATGTTATTAAATATTTTCAATTAAATTCAAGTTTACAAACTTATCACATATCACAACAACTACAAATATATATATATACAGAAACAGCCATGATATATAGTGGACAAAAGCTGGCAAAAAGACCAAAATTTAACAAATCTTAGGAAACAAGAAAAACAAAATATAAGATCTCTTAGCACTTACTTATTTAACGAATGCACTTCTATTAAGGTTAAAATGAAAGAAATGTACGAAGGTTCTTCCTAAAAATATATACAAACAAAAAAATAGTAAGAAAAATGGCAAGGAAAAGAAATTATGCAGAAAGTGACATCTCTTGTTCTTTCCTTTTCATTTCACATATGCTTCAATGGCAATGGTTGTTTACATTTTATTTTATTATGCCCATAAATCTCGCATCTTCCACTTTGGTATTTGATTGCCCTCTCCCTTTGATCGTATCTTATTCTCTTTAGGGACGAAGAGCAAACTCGAGGTCAAAAACAAAAGTTTCAAATCAATGATTAGGTCCTTAAGAATGTTTTCCTCATGTGGAGAAATTGGGCTGGAACTCTATGACCCATATGGAAAGGGCCATATAAAGGTCGTTGAAGTAATTAGTCAGGAGACTTAAATGGGAGTTACAATTTGAAAGAATACGGTGGAAGGAAAACAAGAAATCCATGGAATATCACACATCTCCATCCATATTATCAATAGTTGCTTTCTTTGATGAGCACTTGACTTTACGGGGCTCACGACAACTGTTTTAATTCATTTATTCATGAATGCTATAGATTGTTATGTTCAAATCTTAATTATGTCAATACTTCTCTCTCATTACCAATCGTTCATCAGCGACAAGGCAACAAATGACTATAATTCCCAACCATCTCCTTAACTTGCTAGGTAAACTATTTAGCAGCGTACAATTATCGATAAATTTATGAGGTATTGAAGGATTATGGTTCGCGACCATCTCCTTAACTTCTTGGGTAAACTATTTCACATGTACAATTATCATAAAATTATGAAGCGGTGAGGACTATGGTTTGTAGCCTTCCCTTAACTACATTGGGTGAACTATTTAGCATACAATTATCGGTAAAAATTAACTGTTGGAACAGCGAGGGAGTAAGGTTTGCGAAACCTCCTTAACTCGTTGGATAATACTAGTTAACACTTTCAATTGAATATTTAATTATGAAGGTGCAAGAGAAATCATTTCATGACCACAAGGTATAGTGGTTTGTGAATCCCTCTTTAAACCGTCGGGCAAACCCGCTTAACTCGTTTAGTTATGGTTCAAACTATGATGGAGAAACGACACAAATACAATCATGGCGAGGCATAAGGAATACTAAAGGTAAAGCAACAACAATTGGAAGCAAAAAGAACATCTTCCATTAATAAAATCTAAATTACAAAGATAATGGAAATAAAAAGTTTAAGTCCTCTTGCTCCACCACCTCACCATATTCGGTTTAAGAAGGGACATCTACGATAGGATCAAAGACAAGAGGCATTAGAAAAGAGACAAAGGTAGTTCTTGGAGATCAAGCTTGAGCCGAGGGCCTCGGTATGAGCAAGTAAAAAGAGATGCCTCATTTAAAATGTATAGCATGGATCCTCTTGGTCAACTAGTAGCTGACTTCCATAAAGCACATGGCATGGCACAAGTACTCGGCGTGAAGGTAAAAGCTCTTATTGTACAACCTCGCACCACCACAGCCTCCACCTACTTGCAGAAGCTCTAACAATTGCTAACTCTCTTGATAAGTGCATTTTGTGCACTTATTGAGATCCTTAAACTAAGCTTTTAATTAGATTATTTTAGTAATTTTCTACTTAATTTGGTGCATTATTCTTTACATTTCGAGTTTTGGACCCGTCATGAGAAATTGGAGAAGAATGGATGAAAAGAGGTATAAATTGAAAGTTGAAGGACCAAATTGGAGATTATCAAAAGTTGAAGGACCACATTTCACATTATTGAAAGATGAAGGACCAAATTGCACATCATTGAAAGTTGAAGGACAACATTGGAATTATCAAAGTTGAAGGACCAAATTACAAACTATGAAAAGTTGGAGGATCAAAATAGCATAAGTGGAAATTGTGGTGAGGCGATCGCCAACCTATGTCTGGGCGAGCACCGGTAGGGTTTAAACTTCAGCCGAGAGAGGAAAATCACGGACTGGCGATTGCCATCGCCCGAGTGAATTTATTTAGCGAGATTTTTCCTTTTTCAATTTAACTCCGATTAGGTAACTTTTGGCCAGCGTTTTTAGGTTTTTGACATCTTTTGGGGCACCATTAGAATAGTATATATATGAGTTATTAGCTCATAATCGGTTGTTGAGTTTTGGGGAGAAAAACATAGGCGAAGGCATTAAGCAGAGATCAAGGCGCTTCTTTGAAGAATTGAGCGAAGATCAACAACGAAACAATTATTCTTTCAAGTCTTCTTCTTTTTCGGGTGATGAATTCCATGTGTTCTTCCCCTTCTTATTTTCTTATTATTAGTATGCTAGGCTAGTTTAATTAGCGCTAGAATTACGATGAAACTTATCGTTTAAATTCTTTTATCTTGAGACTTGGTTTTGACACTTTACTTCAATATAGTTTGAATAATTAATTTTTGATTTGTTTGCATCTACAATTATAAGCGTAGTAATTGTATGATTGTTGTGGTATGTTTTACTATCGAAGGTCGAAAGCATGCTAGGCAGCTATTTTAATTATCTTAAAATACGTATGGGATGAAATATACACTTCTATACTTTAGGTGATCTTTAATTATCCATGGAAATTTAATGCTTTCATTTGTATTACATTAAATCGTAGAAATATAGTCGAGTCATGCAAATGAATAGGTTTAACTTTATTCGAGAGAAGCTGTTGAACAATCTAGGGATATTGATCTTCATAAGCTGAATTAATGCTGTCAGACCAAGAATCGAGATAGAAGAAATAACAACTACAAGTGGATTCGAAATTCTAGTGCTTTTCCTTTTACAAAAGTTAAATTCATCTGTAGTTAATCTTAATCTTTCATTTATTTGAAAATAGTTGTTTAATTGTTTTTTATTTTACTCTTTCAATTGGTTATAAAACACAAAATCTATCAAAGTTCTTTAGATTAGGTTAAGGTTAGCGTGATTAAATTGAATTATCTAAATCCTCGTGGGATCGATACTTGGACTCAAAATCCGTTTACTACTTGAAGCGATCCGTGCACTTGCAGGAATTATTAAAGATACAAAATCGCTACCAAGTTTTTGGTGCACGTTGGTGATTTGGTTTTTAATTACGTTCAATTACTTTAACACTAATTCGAACTTATTTATTTATTTGCCTTAATTACTTATTTCTTTAAGATATTACGATGTTTGTTTTGTTTCCTTTTAGACCATTGCATGCGAAGTGAGAGACACGAGTCTCTAATTCTAGTTGATCCGGTCGAGCGCACTTTTCATCGTGGCGAGAGAGAAGCAAAAAGACACAACAAAAAGAACAAAAAGCGACCAAGACATAATGCGCGGAACAACGAGATCGCTCGGGCAAGACAAAGATTGATGAAGACAATATGCTGGTTGGAGACTTTTGACTCCACAGATCATCTGAGCCAATCGGCATTGTCTACCCACCTTTTGGGCAACCGAACTTTCGATTAAAGACTAATGTCATTCATCTATTCGAATGGACACCAATTCTATGGCGGGACCGATGAGAATCCACATACACACGTTTGAATTCTTGGAAATGTCAACACTTCAAGTATCAAGGAATCTCGAGACGGCGCCATCCGACTCGTTTGTTCCCATACTCTTGGGACAAAGGCTCTTGAGTGGTTGGACTCACTACCAATTGACATAACCACAGGAATGATCTAGCCCAAAAGTTTTGCTAAATTTTCCCACCAGCAAAGGTCTCGAAGTTGAAGCATGATATCTCTATATTTCAGCGATCGAAGCGAGAATCTTTTGATGGGCGTGGACCCGTCAAGAATATGTTGAAAGTGCCCTCATCATGGTGTTGGCGGGGCAACAAATTCAATATTTCTATCTTTGGGCTACTACCTTCATTTAAAAGCATGATTGACTCTTCATCCAACGGTTCTCTATCTACAAAGCGATGGTTGAAGCTCTGGAGATTTGTTTGAAAGAGTCGCTACCACCAACGCCATGTGGCCATCGGATAGAGTTATACAAAAGAAGGCTAGCTGAGGTACATGGGGTAGATACTTTCGCGACAGCATGCTTGCGGATAAAGTCATTGGCACACAAAGTGGAAAGTATGTCATATTCAACCAATACAATGCAAACAAAGAAATCGGCATGTGAAGAATGTGGAGCGGTCATAGTACATCGGAATGTCCTATTCTATCACTACTACGACTGAATAGGTCGATTACATTCAAAGGTGGTCAGCGCCAACAAAATAACCCGTACTCCAACACATATAATTCGGTGGCGAAACCATCAATTTCTCTTGGAAGGATAATCGAGTAATTTCATACCACGGTTTCAAGAGCAGAGAGAACTTAGCTAGAAGAAATTCTCGATAAATTCATCGAAAAGACCGAGCACGGTTCATACACAAGGCGGATACTAATATTCAAAATCAAGGCATTAATATTCAAAATCAAAGCGACTGCAATAAAGAACCTTGAGACACAAATGGGTCGATATGGCAATTACTTTATCGAGCGAGCACGGTACTTTGCTTGATGTCTGGTGAACCCCAAGGAACATGTTAAAGCTATTACTACTAGAAGTGGGGTTCGGTTATCGAGAGATCCATGTCAAGAGATCGATTTGCAAATGAAAGAAGTTGTACCTTCCATTTGATGAGGAACACGTGGTACTGGTGAGTGAACACTTGACTATGAAAAGAGAGTTCAAATAGCACCATAGGTTAAGGCAACCCGTTCCTATCAAGCCATATGATCCTCCGGTCCCATTTCCTCGGAGGCTACAAAAGCACAAGTTGGACAAGCAATTGGAAAATTTCTTGAGATCTTCAAGACTACATATCAACATCCCTTTTACGGATGCACTTTTCGAGATGCCCGTTATGTACTAAATTCTTGAAAGACATCCTTTCAAATAAGCATGAATGGATGAACATGAGGCTGTGATGTTGTGAAGGAGAGTGCGCTATTTTACAAAATAAACTACCTCCTAAACTCAAAGATCGGAAGTTTTACAATACCTTGCACCATTGGTGATTTTGTTTTGATAAAGCTTTATGTGATTTAGGAGCTAGTATTAACTTGATGCCGCTTTCTATTTTCGGGAAATTAGGTTTGGGGAAGCTAAAGCAACTCTGGTAACTACATGTGGCGGTGATCGGTCTATTAAACATCGAGAGGAGTTGTTGAAGATCTTTTGGTAAAAGTGGACAAATTCATCTTCGAGGTGATTTTATCATTCTCGACATGGAGGAAGATAAAGATGTCCCACTTCTTCTTGTGCGACCATTTTAGCCACCCAGGAAGAGCTCGATCGATGTACAAAAAGGCCAATTGATTACGAGACTTAGCGAGGCGGTCACATTTGATGTCTTTAAAGCGATCAAATATCCAGCAAGTCGAGATAATTTTGAAGTTGATGTGGTTGATGATGCGTGCATGAAAATTTTCATCTCCATAATCCGCCGAGGATCCATTGGAGGCTTGCATTGTACATTCTCAATCCTCCTCTAGCGATTCTAGTAAGAGGTTGAGATGTCTGTGAGATATCTTGAAACTAATCCTCCATATACACGCAGACCACGCTTTGAGGAGTTGGGAATCGTTCTATAAAACATCATCATACGCATTCCTTGACCTCAAAAATAGAGCTCAAATAGTTGTCCTCTCATCTCGTTATGCCTACACAGGGAGTTCTCTACTTTACTGTAATCATTGCAAATTCAATTAATAAGCTTGAAGAGGAAAAATTACTCCGGTGCTTGAGAACAAAGAATGACTATTGGGTGGTCTATTCGCGACATCAAGGTATCGACCCTACTACGTGCATGCATAAAATCCTCATGGAGGATGATTTTAAACCAAGTATTGTGGATCGAGAGAAGGTTGAATCCTAATATGAAAAGAAGTGGTCAGGAGGAAGTCATGAAGCTATTGGATGGGGATAATCTGCGATCTCGAGGCGGTGCTTGGGTCGGTCGATTCAAGTAGTGCGAAAGAAGAGGTATCGTTTGTGGTTCGAGCGAAAAGAATGAGTTGATTCTAGCGAGCGATCACGGGATGGAGGTTTGCATTGACTACCGCAAGCTCAATCACGCTACTAGGAAGGATCATTTCCCCTTCCATTTATTGATCGGATGTTGGAAAGAGCGGCTGGATATTCTCATTCTTGCTTTTGGATGGATACTCAAGGTATAATCAAATTCCAATAGCACGAGGATCGAGAAGACCACATTCATTTTGTCCCTATGGCACCTTTGCTTACCGTAGGATGCCTTTTGGGCTATGCAATGCTCACTGCCACTTTTGACGTGCATGATGGCCATCTTCTACGATATGGTAGAAAATTCATTGAAATATTCATGGATGATTTCTTGGTATTTGGCTCGTCCTTGATGAGTGCTTGAACACTTACACAGTTTTTCTTGGTGCGAAGATACAAATTTGGCTCTCAAGCGGGAAAATGTCACTTCATGGTTCAAGGGCATCGTGTTGGGACATCGAATTTCGACTAAGGGGATTGAAGTGGATAAAAGCAAAAATTCAGGTTATAGAAAAATTGCCACCACCAACTTACGTCAGGGTATTAGAAGCTTTCTTGGGCATGCCGGTTCTATCGTCGTTTATCAAAGATTTTCAAAATCACGAAACCTTTGTGTACTCTGTGAGGTCGAGGATGTACCCTATATCTTCTCTACGAAGAGTGTTTATTGGCATTCAACACTCTAAAAAGAAAGCTCATTTCAAACACTGTGATAATTGCACACGATTGGAATCTACCGTTTGAACTTATGTGTGATGCAGTGATTATCTCGGTGGGAGTAGTGTTGAGGCAGCGAAAAGATAAAATTTTTAATGTGATACACTATGCCAGGCAAGACTTTGAATGAGGCACAGACTTAATTATGCCACTACGAGAAGGCTCTTAGGCATAGTCTATGCTTTGATAAATTTCGGATCATATCTTGTCGGATCGGTGATAGTCTGCAATTGATCATGCAGCGCTTGAAGTATTTATTGGCAAAAGAAAGATGCGAAATCGGTGATTAGATGGGTATTACTTCTATGAAATTCGATCTCAAGATAAGAGATAAGAAAGGAAGCGAGAATGTGATGGGCGATCACCTATCGACTTGACGGAAGAAGCGGATCGAGCTTGGATATTAATGAGGTGTTTCGGATAGACGATTTTCATTTGGAGAAAGCACCATGGTTTCTTGATATAGTGTAAATTTCCTAGCGAAATCCATTATCCGCTTGATTATTCAAGTCATCAAAAAGAAGAAATTTTTACCGACTTGAAGCACTATTTTTGGAGGATCCCATTCTCTATAAACGGGGTCGGATCAAATAATTCGGTGTGTGTTCTGAAGAAGAGGTCCCTCGGATACTTGGGCATTGCCACTCTTACGCCTCTGTTGGACACTTTGGTGCCTCTAAAACAAATTGCTAAAGTTCTCTGATCACGGATTCTCTGGCCTTCTCTTTTTAAAAGGCGCTTATCTTTTGTGAAGAAATGTGATCGATGCTGACTCATGGGCAACATCTCAAAAAGGAATGAAATGCCTCTCAACGGTATACTTGAGGTCAACCTTTTTGATGTTTGGGGTATTGATTTCATGGGGCCATTCCTTCGTCTTTCTCAAATCAATATATATTGGTTCTTTGTAGACTACGTCTCTAAATGGGTTGAGGGCCATCATATTACCTACTAATGATGCCACGGGTTGTGATGGATTTTCTAAAAATGTATTTTCACTCGCTATGGCACACGAGGCGAATATTAGTGATGGTGGTAAACACTTTGTAATCGTCGGTTTGAGTCTTTGTTGGCTAAATATGGCGTTCGGCATCGCATTGCTACTCATATCACCCTCGAACAAGTGGGCAAGTGGAAGTCTCCAAGCGGGGTTGAGGCGATTCTTGAGGTGACGGTGAGTTCATCGAGAAAGGATTGGTCAAAAAGCTTGATGATGCTTTATGGGCCCTCACCGACTGACTTTCAAAACTCGTATAGGCATGTCTTCCCTACCGCTGGTTTTTGAAAGCGTGCCATTTACCGAGTTGAGTTGGAGCAGAGAGCATATTGGGTTGTCGAAGTTGAACTTTGATCTAAAAGCGGTGGTGAAAAGAGACTCCTTCAATTGAATGAAATGGATGAGTTTTCGGTTGGAAGCATATGAGAACTTGCGAAATTGTATAAGGAGCGGACCAAAAAGTGGCACAATATGCACATTCAAAGAAGAAATTTTGAGGTTGAAATAAGGAAGTCTTGTTGTATAATTCTCGCCTCGAGCTTTTCTTGGCGAGTTGAAATCTAGATGGTCGGGTCGTATACAATCACACAAGTCTATCCATTTGAGGCGGTAGAAATGAGTCATGAGAGTAAAGGCACGTTTAAAGTCAGCAGGCGGTAGATCGAAGATCTATTGGAATGGTGGATTCTCGAAAGAAAAGTCCACCGTTCAACTGCATACCAGAATGATCAATCCCAAAAGTGGAGCTCTAGACTATAACTTCAGGCGGCAATGGGAGGCAACCCATTTTCTATCCCTCTCTACCTTTTAAATAAAATTCTTTTAGTTTACATGTGGTTAGGGATTTTACCTTGTTTAATATTGGTTTAGGTTTGTCCAAATTTTTTGCACTTAGGATTTTTAAGCGTAGTTTAGTCTTTATGTTCATTTAAGCATAAGCACGATTTAAGATTTCATATGATCATATAGGCCTAGATAAATTAATCAACGACACATGAAGTGAGTTTTATACGACGGTTTGGTTGTCTAATTCACCATTTTCGATTTGGCTTGTGCTTGGGTTTCACATGTTCAAGTATATCTAGCTAGTCGCATTTAAGCTTCATTTGCATGCTCACATCATTTCCATTTTGTGCACGTTTTAAATGTTGGACTTGTTAACTTAGTTTATATGCATTTATTTAAAAAAAAAAAAAAAGTTTTTCTTTGATAAGCTGAAGCGATCTTGATCCATTGAACAAGTGGGCTCGCTCTCATTCAACCTGCGAGCGCCCGGGACCAACACAGGCGATCGCCCGAGTTTCAGCTGGGCATTTGCCGAGGGGGTCATTGGGTTTAATAACCCCGCCCACTTCCGTCGACTCCACCTCAAGCTCGACCTTCATGTAAATTTTGATCTTCCACATTACATTCCTAAACCCGAATTAGATTCTCTCACACGACATTCGTAGAATTCATCTTGTTGTAGAAAGGTCCCCTCAAGGTTTGCCTTTCTTCCACTTCGGTTTTGCTAAGTACTTTGATTTTTTTTGGATTTTTTTCTTGCTATATTGAGGAGAATGGGTTTAGGTAGATGTTGGGAATATTTGGATTGTTGTTTTTGGATGGAAATTTTTTGGGTTTGATTAATATCTCCAAGTCGTTGCACCTCTTGAATATATTTGGCAGTACAGTGTTTGATGAAATGTCAGGATTGATTCTTGTACACTTAAAGGCTAATCCTCGATTAGGCATTGTTGATAGTCTTTTAAACTTCAAACGTGTACCTACGTTCATTGAAATCACATTCCACATGTTGTGCACTTAGCCCCATGTTAGGATTCATGGCAAGCCGTAGCTAAACCCGTGCCACCGATGCGTCACCATCTTAGGTCCCACTTCCGTCCAACTCATGTGATCTCCATTCTACCTCGATTTTGGGCGGGACAAAGACCAATCTATGGAGTACCTTGTGTCCAAAGTTGGCTCGAGAGAGCTTCAACCTTTCTTCACATTTCCCGATGGTCAAAAGTAGTTGCATGGTCTATGTGTTAACTATGAAAATTCACCATTTTATTGTTAACTTTTGAGATGTTTTGCTTATTCTTGAGTTTATTTTGTTGCCTAATTATGTTTCTCTTCTCTTTTTGAGTACCTGGCTCCAAAAGCGGAAAACCACAGCTCAAGACAAGGGTAGGAGAAAGGTCGGTGAAGGTTCTACCCGCCGTAAGCGGAGGAGGAACCAGCTAGTGATGGTGGCATACCCGTTTCCCAAACTCACGGATGCTCGAGATGTGAAACAAAATGGAAGGAAGAACTATCACGAGAGAAGGCGGGTGCAGGATGATTTTCGGGGGCATCTGTTGGAACTTGTGATCGGCAGTGGTTGGAGTAAAGTAGCTGGCAGCTCCACATCCGACGGTATATAACTTTGGTTAGGGAATTCTTTGACTCCAACAAGGAAATAGATACTCGAGTTCGTCTCGTCGGCATGGAACATGGAGTGCAGGGGCAAGTGGATGCATTTCAGACCACAATGATTGATTGATACTATGACTATCCCGTGCGGTGGATCCTATGCCCCTCTTGAAGAGAGGACATACTGGTCAGTGGCTCGCGATTCTTGTATGGTAGAAGAATGCATGGCCGTTGGCCGCCGCATTCAAGCATGATGGTGACTCGGGGCTGCGAGCTTTACACATTTTTATACGCACCAATATCAATCCTACCACTCGGCGCCACGAGATTTATTGGGAAAGGGCTCTCTTTCTTTACCATTTGCTGGCGCAGAGAAAAATAGATTTGAGGGGCATATCTTTGACTTTGTTCGGGAGTTAGCGATGACGGTTGACTCCCAACTCCCAACGCTCTATTATGTTCCCATATGCGATTAGTAGGATACATCGGAGGTCCTCCACCTGACTGCCCACATTTGAAGAACTAACATTCACCAGGCCCCTCTCACCCATGGGTATTGACAATTCGAGGCCGGGATGAGAGCCGGAGAGATCGAGGTAGCGGGTGCTTGGCGTGATTACAGTGCATTGAGGAAGCTCGTGATCCGTGCACCTCAAGCTTTTGAAGCCAGCTCTAGGCTGTGGAGCCCTTCCTCACCGGCGTTCGGTTCCTCCGAAGATCAGGTAACAAAGCGGGTTGTAGTGAATCGGTGGGCGCTTCTGCACGATGCACTGTTGTAGTCTGCGCCTGCGCGCATGTCTTGTCTGTTGGAGGCTGGTTCGAACAGATTATGAATGTCTGGTGGAGCACCACAGGCGATCGACATTAGGTCGCGTAAGTACTATCAGTTACTCCTATGATGGCGTCAGGCGAAGGATGATACCACTTTTGAGAGGTGGGCTGAAGACGATTGATGAGGCTATCTCCCAGTTACCGTCTTGCGTCATTTCATTCGACCTCTTGCTTCTATTGGACTATCCCAGGCCGGCCCTCGACGCTTCTTCTCATTTTACCTCACGGGGGAGTACAGATCTTTTTCCTTCTTTTAATTTTTGTTCTAATTACCTTCATTTAGAATGATATAATATTTTCTTTTAGGGGTGAGTAAAGTGTTGAGGGATACTTGTGCGTTGCTTTGAATGGCGTATCACTGGGTCTATATAGCCCCGGAAAAAAAAAAAATTAGTTGTTAGGCTGCTTCTTACAATGATGATGTTGTTTTGAGAAATTAATTATATTTTTGGTGGAATGATAGACAAGCCCCAGACTACGTGCTATTATGTCGAATTATTATCCATGTTTTGACTGTTTAATAATGACCTTGAAAGCCGCTTATTAGTTTATCATTTATTGGGACCATGATTCCAGTGTGGAGTTGATATTGTTGACTTAGTATCATTCTCGAAAAATTAGTTTTCCTAAGTCCTTAAGCTAGTAACCAAAGCGTTTGAAAGCGAGTTTAGGGGGTGTTAAAGTGCTACTTATGTTTTGAGAATTTTTGATGGTTATGGTTTACGAGAGTCTCATCTTTGGTTGAATAAGTTATAGTAAAGGAATCTAAACCGAGTACTTCTTGCTGAATAAATAAAATAAAATATAAACTCGAGCAATTAAGCTTTGTTAGGGTATTTTTTAAAACATGGTGCCTAAAATTAAATACGACTTGGAGTCATCGACTGACTCGTTACGAGTCTGAAAAAAAAAATTATGCGTCTTTGCTTCTCTTAGCATGTGGGACTCGAAAATTAAGCACATTAGGGTATTTCAAAACACGGTGCCCTATGGTCATCGACTTGGGGTCATCGATTCTGACCTTTCTGAGGTCGCATAGAAAATTAGTAGAAGTACTGCACAAAATGTGGATCATTTTATATGAGCAAATAAGTAAAAAGTGCTAAAGGTGCTCGGTGAGGATTGCTAGATTAAAACCTAGAGGCCGAAGATGAGAATTTAGAAATCATTCCGCCCTAGTTACGAGAATACAAGTTCTAATTTTACACTTCTTTGAA
>JALRMA010000102.1:0-122377 GCA_023638005.1 Forsythia suspensa | reverse complement strand
TGAAAGATAATTAAAATTTGAGGACCAAAGTGTAAAGATGTGAAAAGTTGAATGACCTAAGATGCAATTTTGGAAGGACTAAACAAAAAATAATTAAAATTTGAAGAAACTTAAATGCAATTTTTGAAGTATTTATTATAAAATTTATTTTGAAGTATTTTCACTAGGTCTTTATATTATAAAGGTATTCATTGAAACCAAATTTATTATAATTAGTGGGTAAAGTTTACATGTCAATAATTTTGCCACGTGTCATACAAATGTGAGCCACATGGACATTTACAAGTGACACGTCATCAAGTTAATTGGAGAATTTCATTTAGTGATCTTTGGTGCAAGCTTTAGTAAACTTTAGTGACCACCGTTGAAACTTTGTTACTTAAATGACAATCGGTGAAATTAACCCTCATTTCGTGGTTAAAATTTTATTGTTAATTCATCATTTCAAATTTTCACACCATGTCATTTATTCGATATATAAAATATAAAATTTTGTAAATACAAGTATTGATCAATTATTTGACCAAAATATTTTATTGGGAAATTGGCACAAATAGTCCCTAACCTTTGTCCTTATTGTGCAAATGGTACCTAGCCTTTCATATTTTGTGGAGTAGTCCCTAACTTATCTATTTAGGTGCACAATTGGTCATTATTTGATAAAAACCAAATATACCTTTATTTTTATTTAGAAAATTTTCAATTCAATTCCTAACCTTTGCTAAAAGAACAAATGGGCCCAATACTTTTATTTCAGTAAAAAATTTTAAAAAAAACTAACAAATTGATAATATACTAAATTATTTTGTATATTCTATGAACTATTATAAAATAACTAAAATTTAAGCTCATAATTATTAACAAACGTGTTAATTAAAATTATTATATTATTATTAAATAATCATTAAAATTTAAACTTTAATCATATCATTACTACATAAAATTTATTATTTTTATCATCATTTCGTGGTTAAAATTTTATTGTTAATTCATCATTTCAAGTTTTCACACCGTGTCATTTATTCGAAATTTAAAATATAAAAATTTGTAAATACAAGTTTTGATCAATTATTTGACCAAAATATTTTGTTGGAAAATTAGCGATATGGTTCCTAACCTTTGCCCTTGTTGTGCAAATGGTCCCTATATTTTTGTGGAGTGGTCCATAATCTATCCATTTAGGTGCGAATTGATCCTTATTTGATAAAAAGACAAATATACTTTTATTTTTATTTTAAAAATTTTCAATTCGATTACTAACCTTTGTAAAAGAACAAATGGGTCCGATACTTTCATTTCTTAAAAAAATTAAAAAAAACTAACAAATTGATAATATATTAAATTATTTTGTATATTTTACAAATTATTATAAAATAACTAAAATTTAAGCTCATAATTATTAACAAACGTGTTAATTAAAATTATTTTATTGTCATTAAGTAATCATTAAAATTTAAACTTTAATTATATCATTACAACATAAAATTTATTATTTTTATCATCATTTCGTGGTTAAAATTTTATTGTTAATTCATCATTTCAAATTTTCACACCATGTCATTTATTCAAATTTAAAATATAAAAATTTGTAAGTACAAGTATTGATAAATTATTTGACCAAATTATTTTATTTTACCAAACATGGTTTATTTGACCAAAAATTTGCCTTTGTAGCATAATATTTTTACCATTCTTGGTCAAATAAACTATTTTGGTCAAATAAACTAGATTATAATCCACACCAAATGGGCTCTTATGGTTTGAAACAAGTGTCTCGTGCATTGTATACTAAACATTGACTATGCAAGGCTTTACTAATTCTCGATTAGATACCTCACTTTTTGGAGGTCGGATAGAGAATAGGAAATGAAGAATACCATCTGCGTAAGAGATAATTGCGTGAGGAAGTTGAATTTATTTTGTATCAATCGACTTACTTAGAACGAATATCGCTACTATTTATATACAAATTGAATCTACCTAATCTATATAAATATAAATCACTACATCTCTATACATGGTGAAATAATGATCTTTGAAAATTGGTTGTAATAGCATGCATGTGGCGTGAACTTCTTTCACCTTCCAATTTCAACAAAGATTCGGTGGAGTAAAATTGTCATTCCACCTTCACGTTTATCCTTTTCACACATTTGTTTCTTGCTTTTCGGTTTGAACATTTTGGTCCACAATCTTCTCCTTTTCTAACACCTCCTTCAAACCGGAGGAAGCTTCAAGTACTCAAGTTTGTTGCGTAGATATAAGTGTCGGTATTCATCAAAGGTTTAGTCAATATATCTACGTTGATTTCTGTCAGGAACATAGCTTATCACCAATTGTTAAGCTAGAACCTTGTCTCGAACAAAATGCATATCAAGTTCTATATGCTTTGTTCTTGCATGGTAGAATGGGTTAGAGGCTAATGCACTGGCTCCTAAGTTGTCACACGATTCTTAGGACTTGCACTGTTTATATTTAATTCTTGCAGAAGAGATTGAATCCACATGATTTCTGTAATGGTGTGAGCTAGAGTCCTATACTTGCCTCAGTACTTGACCTTGCCACAACTTGTTGTTTCTTTGAACACCAGGAGATTAGATTGTCACCTAAATACACACAATAACCCACGTGGATTTTCTCATCCGGACATGATGCCCAATCAACATCTCCATAAGCCACAATGTTGAGATCATGTGCTTCATGTATGATTAATCCCATATCAAGAGTTCCACTTATATACCTAAAGAGTCATTTTAGCGATTCGGTGAGCATCCAGGGACTTGGGAGGTATGGCTAACTCTATTCACAGAAAGGTGATGTTTGGCCTTGTGTGAGTCGATATTGAAGAGCTCCTATGCACTTCTAAATTGAGTTGGAATTTTAGGTTTACTCATTCTCTTTTCCTACCGTCTTCCAATGCCATAGAAGTGAGACTATGCTTCAACTTCCAAAACCAAACCTCTTTAATATATCCATTACATATCTCTTTTGTGAAAAGTGAAGTCCAATCTCGTCTTTGTAAAATTCAATTCTAAGAATTTCTTGATTGCCCATATCCTTTAAAGAAAAGGATGCATTTAACTTCTCAATTAGCTCAGAATGTCTTTGTTTTGCGTTCCAGTCACTATAATATCATCAACATACGAGTAAATAAATTATCGATCTTGTGACACTTGATAGAACACCTGAATTGTCGACTCTTGATTGTTTAAAATCCCACTCCAATAGTGTCTCATTCGATGTGTCATGCCAAGCTTTAAGAGCTTGTTTAAGTCCACGATAGCTTTGTTGAGTTTGCACATGGAGGATGGTTCATTTTGATCTCAGAAACCCCGAGGTCGCTCCATATATCTGTTTCCTCTAGCTTCCCATTAAGAAATGCGTTGTTGATTTCTATCTGCCTTATCTCCTATCCTTTTGAGATTGCTATTGTAAGAATGACTTTCAAAGTAGGTGCTTTAGCTAGTGGACTGAAAGTTTCATAATAATCAATACCTGAGGTAATACCGAGGTTTGTGAAAAACCTTTTGCCACTAGCCTGGCCTTATGTCTCTGAATTTCACCATTTGCATCAAATTTTAGTTTGTATGCCCATTTGCATCCTATGACTTTCATTGTAGATTCATAGGGTACCAGACCATGTTTGATTCTTGATCAAGGCATCATATTCTTCCTTCATTGCTTTGCACCACATTTCATTCATAGGTACCAGCTCCATGTTTGATTCTTGATCAAGGCATCATATTCTTTCTTCATTGCTTTGCACCACTTTTCACTCTTTAATGCTTCATTCAAGTTGGATGGTTCAATTTCATCTAGAGTAGATAAGGTGGTAGCGTGGTATGTTTAGGTTTCACCGTCCTCGCTTGGATCTAGTTATCATAGGATGACCATATTTGCGCACCATTACCTCCAAACTTATCGCATTATTACCAACTTCCGGCATTTGATCATTACTTCCATATTTATCTACATCAGCACCAACTTTTGGCATTTCAACCCGATTTTGATTCCAACTTGAGATTCAAGATTCGCATGATATCTCCTGTTCAATCTATTGAGGTAGTTTATTAATCACTCCTTCACCATTTTCTATCACCCCATCCTTTTCAACAAAAGGTGCGTGTACAAGTTCACTGCAGAATGTCTTATATCAACCGAATCAAGGTTAAATTCAAAAGAAAGATGATGAAGAGTAGTAGTATGAGAACACTTGGATGATGTGTTTTGTTAAGAAATCCTTATTTGAAAAGAAATGAATTTTCATCAAAGACAACGTGTCGGAGATATAAATTCTACCATTAGAGCTTAAGCACTTGAATCTTTTGTGAGATGTACTACATCCTAAATAAACACACCTTTGGGTATGAAAGTTAAATTTTGTTTCTGATAAGGTCTTAAATAGGGGTAGCAGGCACAACCAAACACCTTAAGGGATTTATAATCTGTGATGTGCTTGAATAAGGTTTCATAGGGTGATTTTTGTTGAAGAAGTAAGGTAGGCATTCTGTTTATGAGATATGTTGTAGCTAAGAAGGATTTCCACCAATAATACAAAGGCATATGTGCTTGGGCTAATAGTGTCAAACCGGTTTCATGTAATCGTGTTTTCTTTCACTCTTCCATTTGAGTGATGTATATGGGCATGAGTGTCGATATTAATGCCTGTTCAAAGGCTAATTTATCTAGGCTTTTGTATTCTCCTCCCATATCAGATTGTAAGGCTTTAATCTTCTTTTCAAATTGGTTTTCAACTAATCTTTTGAATTGTGTAAAGTAGTACAACACTTTAGATTTCTATTTTAATGGGTAAATCCAAGTGTATCTAATACACAATCGTCTTACTTACGATAAGACATAATGCCAAACCACGAGGTAGAATTAATAATCCCCGAACATCGGCATGAATTAGATCAAGTAACATTTGTACATGAGATATGAAAGGTTTGAGAGGGTAGTCACGTGTAATTTGCTGTTGAAATGTAATAGAATGAAAACTTTTATTATTGATATTTTTGAAGCTATTCTGAAACGGGATCATTTATGGCGGAAAATCTCTATTAACCATCTTCGTTCTAACACGATCTTTATTAAATTATTACTAGTAGACTTAGCGACCCAAGTTAAAAATTTAGTGCTTGAAAGAAGATATAATGGTTCTTTATACGATGATGATAGATAAGATTTGAGCTTGAATTTGGATATCTTGAGTTGTGGGTGAGCCAGTTTAATTGATATAGTCCATCTTCAAGTTTCCCCTACACTAGAGCACTTCCTTGTTGGTAAAATCCTTCCACGGCCACATTCCATTAAAGGAAAAAGCTTCAGCTGAAGGCAGTTATTATCGTGATTAGTTTTGGAAACATTTATGAGGTTTTCTTGATTACAGGAACATCACAGCCATTTCTTTAGAACTAGAGTTTATCCGATTGGCATGAAACTTTTAGAATTGATATGGGATATTTGTAATAGTACCATTACCTACAACCATTTCTTCTTACCTCTATAATCATTTTAGCTTCATCTATATTCTTTTGTTCCCCAGTGGTGACATGGTAGCTAGCTCGAGTTATCATACCGAGGGCTTGATCCTCCTCTTTGAGATTGGACTTCACGATTGTATAAATTTGAATGATTAAAGATTTTGAGTTACCGATCGGGGTGGTCTTTTTCCATATACTTTTTCATCAAATCATTTGCTAGCATCTACGGTTTGTTATGATTACTTAGATCACATATCGGCAGGATTTCTTACTTCATTTAGGCCTTCTAATCTCATTTGCGCCTCTTGATTACGCCTCTCACAAAAGTTTGGACTTGTTCCACTTCTTCCTCTTCTACTATATGAATTTACATTTTGCTTGAGTTTAACACATCAAATTGATTGAGTCCAAACTGCTCTAACTTGATTAAGATATTCTAGCCTACTTTCACTGCGATGAGCATGAGTGGCAGAACTTGACTGTGCGGGAAACCAGATCTCTCATGTTGCCTGCGCGCAATAGAGGTGTATTCTTCATCAAATCAAGCTAAAACATGCAGGTTACGAGAACATCATGATCAACTCTTTCCAACAATTTCCAGTTAGTCGGCCAAATACGTGTTGGCAGGTGTTGATATGGTGATCCGTAGACGCCGGATTCCCTTTTAATTTTACTTACCGAATTGAGTAAAGAGAAAAGGTAACTACTGGACCTGATAAGAATTCATGCGTTTACATTTGCATAGCCTTCAAGCTCACTTGAGATGTTTAATTAGATGACTCGCATCACAATTTCCAATGTCATGGAGGAATACATCCATCCCATTAAAGTTGATCTCTGAAATCCACACAGAATACTGCGGATTGAAAACGCATCTCCCTTTGTTTCTCGGTTCGACTGCACATTGCGTGTTAGATGAATTGTGGGAGGGCATTCTTCTGAGTTGCCCTAGTAAGTTGTCCTTCCGGACATGTGACCTCTTACAATAGGCATAATAACATTCTTCCACGGGAAGAAGTTGTCTCTTCTAATTCAGGAATCTGCGCCTATGTTAGATTCATACGAAGGAGATAGGTTGTTTACAGAGCTGGAACTTGAATTGTGGAGTTAGAGTTTGAGCTATGAGATTGATTGATGGGTGATATTAGCCATTGGTGGCTCTGATACAAGAATAGAAATAGAAAATGAAAATACATTGCGTTAGAGATAATTGCGATTGAGGAAGTTGGATTTGTTTGTATCAATCGACTTACTTAGAGGAATACTACAATTTCTTGTTGCTATATAAAATGAGATCTACCTAATGCTGTATAAATATAAATCCCACTATATCTCTATATGGTGAAATAATGATTTGAAACAATTGTTTATATATACATGTATGTGACATAACTTCTATCGCCTTTCAATTTCATGACGATACGAGTAGATAAAATTGTCATTTCCGACCTTCGTTTTATCATTTCACAAATTTGTTCCATGCTTTTCAGGTTTGGACATTTTGGTCACTGATCTTCTCCTTTTCTAACAAGGTCATATTTTTTGTGTATGTGGTTGCGATGTTATTGATACGATGTAGTTTAGGAATAGATTAATTCATTTTCTTAACTTAGTTAAATGATTTTCAATCAAAATTTGGGTCCCTATCTTTTCTTCCTTTCCCGTCGAGGTCATTCCCTGTTATGATGGCACATTATTTTTACCATTAAATACGTATCGTGATCCTACACTGAGAACTAACATGCATCAAGAAAAATAGGTCAAAAGCTGTAAGAATTAATGTCCAAGATCCCCAGTGAACAGATCAGGACTTAATTATATTGGAACAAATTAATTAATTGGACACATTTGTTTGATAAACTTCTGGTTGGACTAGAACTGGGGTTAGGGAGGCCGAGCCCTTTGTAAATACTGAGGCGCAGCAGTTGAAGTTTTACTTGCTGGCCCTTCCTCGGGTTGCTAGCGGCAAGCAAAGAACAAACTTCAATACAAATTGCTCCTAAAGGTTTAGCTTCATATGTTCTTGATCTGTGAAAGTCTAGATCTGTTCTTCTTTGTGTGGATTACCATTAGAAAGGTGGACAGTTGGACGTTTGTGCTTGGTATCTGTCGAATCATACTTGCATAAAGGGTAATCGGATGTCATGTTCATGGTTATTTATTAAGTTGAAACTTATCACGAGATTCTATCTGCAGGTACAGGGTTGATCCGAAGCTTATAGAAATTGTAGATTTAATTTCTATTGTGCATGTATAAATCAATTCCACTTACAATGGTATCGGAGCTGCCTTGCTACTTGTTTAGGAGTTCGATTAGGCTGAGCTGATGAATAGAACAATAATTGTTATTGGTGTATAATTTGATTTGAGTTTTGACATTTAAAATAAAAATTATGGTTTGTTATTTTGACAAATAAATCAAATTATTTTGGGTTTGTTTGAAGCGGATGGTGTTGTTAGATAATCGAAAAAGTCTGGCTTAAAGCCCGATAAGCGCTTTGGAAGTCAGTTTGCACGGCAGAATCGTGACGGTGGTGATGGCAGCAACAATGGGTGTGACTATTTTGATCCTATCTTGAATGAAGAACAGCCACGATTTGCAAGCAGTAATGAACTAGTGATCGCTTTCACGATGGTAGTCGGTGGCTGATGTGGGTGTTGGACAGGTGCGATACTTGCATGATGAAAAGAAATGTTGCCATTGGTTTCTGGCCGACAATTGCTCTCCTGCACCGTGAAGTTCTGCTTTGAAATTATTTTGGGATGGTGGATTTCATACATAATTTTAGAAGTGCATAGGAAACCCATCCTAATTTAAAAAGGAATTAAAATGGAGTTGGTCCTACTTTGCAATTAGAAATTGCAAAGAAAGGACAGTTCTCTTATGTTTCAAGGGATATTTGGCAATTTGAAACTACACATTAAGTCCTCAAAATTTATTTTCTAAGAAAAGGTCTTAAATATAATTTTAAATTGCTGGAAGAATTTTGTGATATTTAATCTGTCAGGTCAAATATTTAAATTATTGAGCTAAAATTCCTTTCAAGGTTGTATTTTGAATTTTGACCGATTAAGTTTGACTTTACTGTTGTGGTGCAATTTTGACCCTATATTCATTTTATCTTTAATTTCGGGCATGACTTTTAAATTGGGGAATAAATAAATTTTCAATCCCCTTTTATGAATAAATTGAAAATTAATTAATTAATTAGATTAATTATTTGAATTCCGAGTCTAGTCCTGTTCTAAATGTCTAGGTTTAGACTTAGAGTCCCGTTTAGTGCAATTTGTTGTGATTAGAACTTTTAGCGATAGAGGTTACGGTAAGTAAAACTTTTAGCGATAGAACTTTGTTAAAAAGTTGTTGACTTTTGGATATGAATCCAAAAAAGTAGCGTGAATATTAAATTGAATGTTTGGTTGCCTTATTATAAAGTACTTTTGTATAAACTTTATATTTATTTGAGATTAAACAATAATTACTTATTATATATCTCATATTATTTATTTTAAAATAAATAATTTTATATCCTATAATAATATTGGCCATTAATAAATTAATTTAATTATAATATACGATTATTTTATTATAATTGACTAAACAATAATTAATTGTTGCTTCTATTCATTAGTGGTATGAAGAAATCATATATTTTATATCCTATAATAACTATTAAATTTAATATATTCATTTAATCCATAATAACATATGATTATTTTATTATATTTGATTATGCGATGGTCAATTAATTAAATCAAATATCTTTTATGTATAATTTGTATTATATTATTTATACATAAAATATTTTTTTCACTTTATATAGAGTATATGAAGTAACAATTTGATATAAGTAATTAATGTAATAAATAAATTAATATATTTTTTGATGTATTAATAGTAATTTTAATTAATTTTGAAGTTCATTAAAGGTTAATTACAATTTTTCATAAAAAGCTCAATTAGAGAGCTTTTAGAAAAACAAATTTGGACTTATCTAAAATAGCCTTTTTTAAGTTATTTTTTAGTCAAAAGTAGCAGTGAGCTTTAACAAACAACAATAAAAATAACAAAAGTACTTTTCTTCATTTAGGAGTACTTTAGACATAAAACTCTTCCAATACACTAATATCTTGCCGTAAATTTAGAATTAATATATTTTTATGTATTTATTCAAAATAGATGTTAAGTGGATGATTATAAGACTCGATCTATATAATTGGTTTGTATGGTTAATTATTCTTGTTGATTGTTGGTTGGGCCTCTGAGCTTTATTATTTATTTAATTAGATTTTCGAGCTATATATTATGGGCACGTAATTACATCAATAAAGAGCTTGTTATGTGTCGATTAGTGCTTGGATACATGTTGGGTTAGGGCTACAGTAAACAATTAGTATATGATACTGAGTTGGGTGATAAGATGATTTAGCATTCGATGAAAATACAACGTTCCTTAAATTGATGGCTAATCTTTCTTTTGTTTTCAGGGAAGATTAGATAGATAAATCTATAATTATCTGATTGTGTATATATGATTGGTTGCATGTTAGATGTTGGTTAATATGCATAATTGCGATGAGACAAACCATATTTATCAAAATATTAATTCATATTAAATAGCTCAATATAGCGATGTCTTTATTATTATAGTGAAAAACCAAAGTCTATTATGATGTCAGGTTATTGAGTCACCAATTCTGCCACTTTCATGTATATGTTTATCACTATGAAACATTGATGTTTCTAAACAATGTCAATATGCTAATTTTATTTTTCATTGATCACTCAGGAAATAAAATTTAAAGGACCTAATCAATGCTAAACATAAGATGTCTTAGATAATGTTGCATCTCTTAGTGATCTAGGAATCGCATAGAGATATGATTTTAGAAGTATCTACATGGATATTTTATTAGGATTTGTTGGAGTCACTCAGAGGGTTCTAATAAAACAAAAGGATCTGACCCCTTTAGGAATCTAATGGTTCGATTGATGTTTTGAAGGTGAACAATTGATTTAAATAGTGGAAGTATACTTAATTTAATATAAGTCCATGTTAAATTAATTTACTTATTTAGATATTTATCTTATTATTTAATAGTTGATCATAAAGTGTCATATGAGTTTGATATAAGCACATGTTGGATGCCGGCAAACGCCACAGACAGAATTTTCTGGTAGCAGTAATATGAGGTGTTTTCAAACGTAAAAAGAAAAAATTGGATATCAATGTTATTAGGTCAATCTTGGAAGCTCCTCACCGAGATCTAATGCCAGAGATAAATGTGAGGCTTACAATAAAACACGATGGTGAGAATAACACTACACAGCAGTGTTGCTTGCAGTATCGCATGAGTTAGAAAAGTTATCACGAGGGTATGGATGCATATATCAGTATTCAATTCAAATAATTGAGATGATTCTTGAGTTACTGGGCGAGCGGTATGAGACATCTAAAGGTTGCTAAAGTGTATGTTGGTAAAATGATCTTTGATCGATGCTCATATGCGAGAAGAATAATTGGTTTCTATTGAAAAAATTAAATGGATTCAATTTCACTATAGACCATGGTGAGTGTTGATTTAATTATCGATCTACTGCCTAATAGCTTTTCACGAGTTCATTAGAGACTTCAACATGAATAAATTGACGGTGCCCTACTCGAAATTGCATGAAACATGCTAAAAATTGTTGAGCCCGAGGAATGGGAAAAACTTTGGCGATGAGAAACACCTCTAATGGAAGTAAGAAGAAATCTAAAGAGGCTGAGAAGGGATCGAATGCCAAAATATCTCAGAAAAATAGTTAAAAGTACTTAAAGATAAATCCAATTTTATGATCCATGTTTTCAATGCTTGAAAACAAATGGCATTAGAGATGAACTCTGAGGCGTTAAAGAGATAAAACCAAAACTCATATCTTTGGTATTGCATACTACATCATTATAAATGAAAACACATCACGCAAGTTATATAAAGATGGAACTTTGGATTCAAATGATTATAAATCAAACACGATAAAGGTGTGATTCATACCCATTGGTGAAATGACCGAGAACCCATTTTACGGAAGAGAACGAGTTGTAGATATTTTGGGTCTTGTACCATCATGATGTATATGGACAAAATATCTAAAGATACTAAATGTGGCTTTCTGCACTTCATTAGGCAACTACAGATGAAATATTCTAGATATGGTTGCTAAGCAATTAATAAATTCAAAATTGAAAACCTTTGAAAAGGTTCAAGGAAATTTCAGAAAAGAAATAGAAAGAGGCGAAATCGGGAAAAATATTCCTAATACTTAGATCACGATCAGAGGTGGAGAATATTTAAAGGGTGAATTTTAAACTATCTAAATGATAAATGGGAGTTCTCATGATTAGACTCCACAAGTATACCCTGCACAAAAATGGTGTATCACGAAGGGAAGAAAGCCGCACCTACTATGATATAAGTGCTGAATAATGATCTATTCATGACAGTTTATTCGAAATTGTTTTGGAGATATGCATAACTTCATGTTACAACCAAAGTACATTAATGTAACTAAATTCAATCGTAAAATTCCATCGAGAGTTATAGAAAGGGAAAATGCAGATCTTTCATACATGAAAGTTTGGGGATCGACACTTATGTGAAGTGCGTTGAATCGGATAAGCTGGTGATCGATCAATCCCGGTTATTTACCGTGGAGTATCCAAAGAGAGGAAATTGTGGGGATACTATTTATACAATTCAAGATGAATCATCGTGTCCAGAACAGGTGTATTCTTAGAGAGGCAGTGGGGTAAGTATATATCTCGAAGTTAGAAAGCAAATAAAATTGACCGATTAGATGTTCCAATGGCTGAGCTTGCATATGATGAAGCACGATTGGGAAAGTGGGAACCACCAGTTCTCAAGGACATACGAGCTTCACGTAAGTCGCACATCATTCGTTGTCCCATGAGATATGATCTCTTGATTACTAGTAATGTATTATTAATAGAGGAAGATGAACCTACTACTTACGAGAATCAAAATCAAGTGTTGACTCAAATAGATGGCGGAATCTATGGAATTGAGATAAATTCCATGTAGGAAAACAAGGTTTTGACTTACTACTTTGAAGGGTAAAACCTATAGGCTATAAATTGATTTACAAGAAAAGATCGACATGGATGGTAATGTTCATACTTACAAGGAAAGATTTGTTGCGAAGGGTTACAAATAAAGACAAGGGATTGACTTTGACAAAACCTTCTCACCAATAGCCATGTCTAAGTTAATTTAGATTCGCTGTGATAGTAGCATACCATAACTATGAGATCTAGAAAATGGATGTCTAGATCGCATTCCTTAGTCGGAATCTTAGCGAGGCCTGTACATGATACAACCCGAAGGTTTTGAATCCACAGAGCCAAACAACGTATGCAAACTACAGAAATCCATATATGAATTAAAGTAAGCCTTTTGAAGTGGAATCTTCATTTTGATAAGACAATCAAAATGTTTGATTTTATCAAGAATGAAGATGAACCATGTATGTATAAAAGGTTAGTGGAGCAAAGTCGTGTTTCTAATTTTGTATGTGGATGACATATTATTATTAAGAAACGATGTCCCGATGCAAAAATTAGTAAAATTGTGATTATCCAAAATTTCTCTATGAAGGATATAGGAGAGGTAGCGTACATTCTCGATATAAAGATCTATAGAGATAGATCTAATAGAAAGCTTGCCCTATCTCAATCTCGTCATAGATAAAATCTTGAGAAAATTTAGCATAAAAGAGCCCAAAGAGGACTATGTCCCATCGCGATGGGATATATCTCTCAAAAGAGTGTCCAAAACACGATTGTGAGAGATCTCATGGATATGATTCTTTATGCATCAACAATAGGATCTATAATATATGCCATGTTATGTACTTGATCGGATGTTTCATATGCTTTGAGTGTCACAATCGAGGTTCTAAGCGAACCCTAGCAGAAACATTGGATCATGGTCAATAACATTCTTAGGTACTTAAGAAGGACTAAAGACATGTTCTTAATATATGGAGAAAATGAATACAAAGTTTAAGGTTATGCCGATGCCGACTTTCGATCGATAAAGACGATAGCAAATCCTAGTCCGAATATGTATTTACTCTAAATGGTGGTGCGGTCAATTGAAAAGTTCCAAACAAAAACGACCATTGATTCAACTACGAGCAGAATATATAGCTGCTTTAGAAGCGATCTAGATCAAGAAGTTCATTATGAACTTAGAATAGTTCATAGCATTGTTGATCCAATAACTTGTATTGTAATAACAATAGAGCCATCGACACTGAACGTATCACATGTCTCATCAATGATCCGATATAATGAGGCAATATCATCTCATTAGGAAGATAATCTTAATAAATAACATAAAGATAGAATAGATCCTAACATACGATAATGTAGCAGATCCTTTGACAAAGTTGTTGTCCCAACACAAGCATGATGGTCATGCTAAATATGATGGTATTAAGATACTTAAGTAATTGGATCTAGTTTGTATGAGACATTTTGTGATATACATTTTGTTAGACATTGATGTGTATGAACAAGTTGATTAACTATGTCTACATTTTCATGGCGGATCTTATTTATTAAATTTCATTATTTAAAATAATAGAGTCTAAGAAAAGTTCATAGTAACTTGTTAATCATAAGGTGTTATGATTGTGAGATACAAGTTATAAATAACTTATTTATGAAATATCCTAGTCATAGTAATAATGAGACACGGATATCATTATTATGGATAGACTAGCATCGTTGTATTTCTTTTGTAGAAAGTAGCCGATCTTACGAGCTAAGATGTAGACGGACATTTGAATGAACACATGAATGTATTGTTATGAGAACATGACATTGGATGATCGCTTAGAGATTCCACATGGATAACTATCCAAGCGTCGTGGTAAATCTCTAATGCTTGTAGTGGATTGGTCCTTTAACTTGAGGACACAATAGAATCTTATGTGAGAACCGCTATACTTTGGCGGCGTTTGATGGGACTCGTAGATTATGAGTCACAAGGAATACGTTGTACGTGTATAGTGAGAATCATATGAAGGTTGTGAATGTCCAATATGAGGATTCGCTACCTCCGGAAAGTAGGAGATTATAACCTAATTTTGCCCACTTAAGTTGATATAAATTTCTTGATCGGGTGGAGTTATGAGTTGAAAATATTTCAATTATAACTAGATTAGATCAACAAAGAGTTGAGGTGAATAATATAATTGGTTGAAATGAGATTGACACGATTCATTTCTCTTAACCAATTAGGTTATATTGATGAATGGATTATATTTTCATGGTAACCGTACATTTATTGGTTTTGTCATACCACATGACATTTTTCTTCACATGGATTTCCTTGACACATTGTTAGATGTCAATCTTGACGACGGCGTGAATTGATCGATCTAGGTGAATCGATGAGAATATCACTACGCTTTGCCATCGTGAATGGGAACCTAATGGGTCACACACATAAGGTGATAATTGAGCATCCGGAGTTGGACCTTGTCCAAGTGAGAGATCGTAAAATTAATGTCTAAGGTCCAATTAGTTGGGTCGAGACTTAATTACTTATTGGACCAAATTAATTAATTAGATTAATTAATTGGCCGACATTATGGGAACATCGAACTTTCGTAGAGGAGAACGTAAAGAGGGACGCCTAGTGGCGGGCGTCCTTATCTTCGTCTTCTCCCGCCTTAGTGGCATCAACCGGTATGACCACGTTTGGAGAGATCTTGAGTCTTAGACATGGAACCTCTTTGAGAGAGCCCTTTTGTTGATGGCTTCTAGTTGGACTAGAACTAGGGCTATGGTTAGCCCCACTATAAATACAAAGGCACAATGATTGAGTTTTATAGTTGGTCTTCATTACTTGCTAGCACATGCAAAAAGTCAACTCAATACAACTACTCTCAAAAGGTTTTGCTTTCATCTATTCTTAATCGTAGAAATCCGATATATTTTGTTGTGTAGATTACCATTGGAGGTCGGACAATTGACGGTTGTGGTATTGAAGATCGCACCTCCACTAATCGGATAATCGATTTCACGATATTCATCAAGGTAAACTTCTATAACGAATTCTATCTAAGTACAAGGTTGATCGAACTTATAAGAATTGCATATTTAATTTCTCGTGTATGTATACGTTAATTCCTTAAACAAACTCCTTTGTGTACCATTACAAATCTTGATAATTGATGGCACCACGTTACGTGATGCCATGAATATCGGCAGTCATTGGTGGTTGATAAGTACAATTTTGTACTTATCCGGGCTCTAAAAATGGATGATTATGAGTACTTTTAGTTGTTTTCGGTTTAATTGCATGTTGTTTTCTTATTATTTTAGGAAATAATCAAAGTCAATTGTAAATGGGATGAAAAGAGCGCAAAGAGAAGAAAAGATGACTAAATCGAAGCGGATAAAGAGACACGGAGGGCTTAGCATGCAAATATCAAAGACGAAATCGGGAACAAACCTAAGTTAACCATGCGATCGCATGGTTAACGAAATGCGATCGCAAGACAACAAGAAATTCGTAGAATGTAAAACCCTAGAACCATGCGATCGCAGGTTCTAAACCATCGATCGCATGGGCATCACGGGCACCAGTTGGCGGTTTCGATGGGATTGAAACTCTACACTTCCAAGATAAAACAACAACTTAAACACACGTCTTGGAGTCCTTTTGAGAGCATTATAAAAGGCGATGATAGCCATAACAAAGGGGACGAATTTGGGACTAATTTTGGAAACAAGATACAAGAGGAGAATCGAGGATCAAGGCTCGGGATTGAGGATTCTTCACCGAGTCACGGGTTGTATTTATTTCTTCTTCTTTTTCTTCCGGATCATGATGAAGTCAATTATTGTCATAATTGACGAAATCATATCCGCTAATTTACTTTAGGATGAGCGATGAAACCTCATGATTTTTAATTAATTAGAAGTTTTTCGTTTTAGTAATTAATTGCTTTTGGGTTGATTATTCTTTATGTTTTTTCTATTATTTTAATGCCTGATCAACATTAGAATATATTGTGATCTATATTGAAGTCGAGAGATTCAATATAGATTAAGCACGGTATTGAATAACATAGGGTCCAATAATAGATAGAGATTACTATTATGCTTTATGAAATCTATTTAGGTGTTCTTGAGATTTTAATGCATGTGTTTATGTTCGAAGCTTAATTAGAGATAATGAAGTTCGCATAACATATAGAATTGATTGACCATCGAGAGAGGCTTTCGATTAATTTAGGAGCGTGATTTTCAATCTATGGTAATTATAAGCTAAAGCAGTTAAGCGGATGTTTGATTAAGGAAAATGTTGGTGGATTCGCAAATCCTAGAGTCGATGAATCTTGAATTCGTTCTTGCCTTTTTAAAGTTATTTATTGTTTAATTAAAATAGTTAAATTAGTTTAGAATCACAAAATCAAATTGAATCGTGTTTCTTTTATTGTTAAAATTTAGGTTATAAATTAATTGGTTAAATTAATATCCGGTCCTCGTGGGTTCGACACTTTATTTTATCACTATATTACTTGTCCACGATCCGTCCACTTGCGGGATATAAATCGCACAACAAGTTTTTGGCGCCGTTGCCGGGGACTAGTTTTATTAATTGCTACGTTAATTTATAATTTAGCTTTTAACAATTCTTTTTAGTATTAATTTTTATTTATTTTACTTTATTTTTATTTTTATTCTTAAATTTTTCGTGATCTTCTTTGAATTGTATATATTTTCTAATTTTTCGGTCTTAAGTGTGCATGCACGTACAAAAAAATCTTGATCTATTTGATTTAGATCCGAAATTGAACGAAGCTTTCACCGACGACAACGTGAAAAGCGAGAAAAGAAAACACTAGAAGACACAATGGCGAACAATCAAGTGCATGATCAAATAAATAATCAACCACCAATAGCTCGACCGGTTGAAGTTAGTGAACGAGATATTCTTATGGGTGAGTATATGATGCCATCGATTGTTGAAAATCGGTCCAGATAGTCTATCCACCTTATGGACACGACAACTTCGATTGAGGCCGATGTGATGAATTTATTCTCGAACAACTTTGCCGTTTTATGGGATGACAGATGAAAATCCTCATTACCATATATCTCGCTTGATGAATTCGTGGTAATTTCAAATACCACGGTGTTAAGAAAGCTCAAGATGAGGCTCTTTCCACATACATTGAAGGATAAAGCTAGAGAATGGCTAGATTCTCTACCACTGGAGCATCACTACTTGGGTAGATCCGATCCGAAGTTCACATTGAAATATTTTCCTCCGCTAGAGTGAACAGACTAAAGTATGAAATTTCCAATTTCCAACAATCGAGTTGGAAAATTTTCACGAGGCATGGGAAAGATTCAAACAATTGCTCGGAAGTGTCCAAGTCATGGTTTCCTTTAGCACTCGTAATCATTATTTCTATTCGGACTAGCTCCAACGATCGTTCTTGATGAGATTCTGCAGCGGTGGCTCTATCCAGTAGATCCGCGGTGACCTTTATGATCTATTCGAAACCATGAGTGAACAATTTATTATGTGGCCGAAAGAGGATTGCGAAGAAAGCAACGGGATACAAGTGGGCACCAATTCACTTTTATTGGCAAAATTGATGCATTGGCAAAGCAAATGGAATCAATAAAATATTCTCATTCACTAATTTGGTTCGGATGCCTTTACCAATCGTGTAACATGTGGAGCAAACCATCGGTCTTGAGTGCCCATTGGCGAAGGTTGATATGCCTTCTCTTGAGCAAGTTGCATATGCTCGAATTTTCGACACAAAATAATCCTTATTCACGAGACTTACAATCACTGGATGGAGAAATCATCCAAACTTCTCATATGGCAACACTCAAAATATTCAAAATCCACCAAATCGGGGAATGCCACAAGAGAAAAAAGTAGGATTGGAAGAAAGCTATTCTTGAATTGAAGGAGATGAGAAAAAGCAGGATGTTGCTATCAAGAATATGGAAAATCAGTTAGGCGATTGGCTAAATTGTTGATCGAGAGACAACCAGGCACATGGCCAAGCAATACCGAAATCAATCCAAAGGAGCAAGTAAATGCAATTACCACGAGGAGCGGTGTTCAGTTACTAGAGATTCATGTGACTAGGCCGGTGTAGAAAAGGAAGCTGTGTCCACAAAGCGAGAGAAAATAAATTAGATGACGAGTTGCACGAGCAGGACTCTCCACCAGCTTATATTCCACCACCGGCTTACGTCCCTCCTATCCCATTTCCTCAAAGGTTGCGAAAACATAAGCTAGACCAGCAATTCAAGAAGTTCCTAGATGTTTTCAAAAAGCTGCACATCAATATACCATTCGCGATGCCTTAGCTCAAATGCCTAGCTATGCCAATTTATGAAGGACATTCTTGCAAATAAGCGAAAGTTGGAGGAGCACAAGCAATGGCGCTAAGCGAAGAATGCAGATGCCATATTGCAAAACAAGCTACCGAAATTAAAAGACCTGTGGAGTTTTAATATTCCTTGCACTATTGGTAGTTTATATTTTGATAAAGCTTTGTGTGATTTGGGTGCTAGTGTGAATTTAATGCCTTACTCTATTTTTAAGCAGCTCGGTTTAGGAGAAGCAAGGCCGACAACGTAACACTCCGACTATTTGTCGATCGGTCAATCAAGCCCTAGGGGAATAGTTGAAGACATATTGGTGAAAGTTGGCAAATTCATATTCCTGCTGATTTTATCATTCGGATATGTGTGAAGGCGAGGATGTACCACTCATTTTGGGTCGACCTTTCTTGGCTCTTGGTCGGGCGATGATGATGTTCCAAAAGGAGAACTTATGCTTGAAATTGAATGATGAACACATTACATTCAATGTGTTCAAAGAAATTAAATTTCCAAGCTCTTCGATTCTCGCTTGAAATTGATGTCATTGACCAGAAGGGAGGGAGCTTAGATGATAAAGTTGTTACCCAACACCAGGAAGCACCACTTCGAGAAGAAGAATATGTGCAGAAGAGGAGTTTCATCCGTCTTACGTGACCAAAGTCGATGAAGAAGGTGAAATTTTCTTAGTTGAATTCGAGCATGACGGCAAAACAAAATCATATCGGTATGATAAAGGAAAATCAAGCTCGGAAGGTAAACAAAATTGTTCGAAGTTGATCAAAGCAAGAAGAACAGGTCCTCCAAAGATTTATTCAAAGTATCTTGAGCGATCACCACGACAAAGTCAAGCTAATGACTTTAAAGAAGCGCTCAATGGGAGGCAACCATTTTCTACCATTTTATTTAAATTTCAGTATTATTTCAATTTTAGGATTTCAATTGATAATTTTAGGTTTCTAGCATTTAAAGTAGGTTTTTAATTTTTAAGTTTTGAGGCTACAATCATCGTCATCTTGCATAAGTACGTTTTCCATTAATTTAATTTAAAAAATAAATAAATAAATAAATAAATAAAAAAAAAAAAAAATCGTTTTTTAAAAAAAAAAAAAAAATTATTTTCGTCTTTCTTAAAAAAAAAAAAAAAAAATATTTTATTTGTTAATAAATTCTTTTCTTTTCTTTTTAGGGGTACAACCTAAGGATGGTGGATGATATTCAAGCAAGATTTGTCGACCAACTTGATCGGATCTCTCCACAAATTGTTCATACCATACTTCTTCTTGACACCATTCGATCCACATCCGGGTAGTCTCTAATCTTTATATACTCCTTTGAATTATTTTTACATTGGGGACAATGTATCTTTCAAGTTGGGGTAGTGAAAAATGTTTGGTCCGATAATAATACTTGATATTGATTGTTAAATTATTTAAAAAAAAAAAAAAATTTTTATCATTATTATTATTTAAATTTAATTGTTTGCATGTTTGTGTGATATGAATAGCTTTGCGACTAATAATGAATTTTTAAAAAAAATTTACGATGTAATCCATGACTTGTAAACATATTATTACTTTTGTTTAAATGTGAGGCTATTTGACCATGTTTGATATTGTGTTGTGTCGGCCGATTAAAATGATTTATAGCTATGTTGGTGCACTTAAGTTGAAAATAATAGGATACTGTTTAAACCTAAAAATCATCCGTATCTCGAACAAAGAACCAATTTAGTGAGAAAGTGTGGTAATTAAAGCTGTGATAGGGGTTATCTAGGTTATGATTGATTCCATGTATGTTGAAAATTTGTGTGGAGCACTTTAGACCGATTAGAGGAAACTAAGTAATGACCGAATGTTAGGAATCTAATCCTCACGCATGAACTTATTACGCAAAGAATAAAAATTATTATTATTATTGCTTAACTCTTTCGTAGCCTAATTGACTTGAGTGAAAAGGTCAGTAGGGTTTCTCAAAACGATGCCCTAAGGTTCGAAAGACACAGGAGTCATCGACCTCAAGCTCGTTACATGAGTCATTTAGAAAGCTTAATGGACTGAGTTTTACATCTTATTAATATCTTATAACTCATTTCGTAGCCTATTTGACTCGAGTGAAAAGGCGTGAGGGTTTCTCAAAACCGATGCCCTAAGGTTTCGAAAGATCCGGGAGTCATCGACCTCAAGCTCGCTACATGAGTCATTTAGAAAGCTTAATGGATTGAGTTTTGCACATAAGATCTATATATAAAAAAAAAAAAAAATTATTTATTTAAATTTAATTTTATTTACGTCCAAAAAAAAAAAAATGATTGATGAAATTCTTTGCAAAGTAAAAGGATTAGATGACTAATGGGTTTGACTTATTTAGTAGAAACTTTCGGTCGAAAGTGCTCATAAATTGGAGAATCTTCATATACCTAGGTTGTCACGATTATTAGTTTTCTCAACCACCTCGAACAAGAAAATAATGAGCGAAGTGTTACATTTGAACCAAAATCTCGGTCGAAAGTGCTCATAAATTGGAGAATCTTCATATACCTAGGTTGTCACGATTATTAGTTTTCTCAACGACACTCGAACAAGAAAATAATGAGCGAAGTGTTACATTTGAACCAAAATCTCGAGATTTGAGAGAAAACAACATTTTGGGGAAGTGTACCTTACGAGAAGGAAAGGAAAAGTTGACCAAGTGGTTGGGCTATCACCACCATAAATTTAAGTTAATCGATTAACGGGTCTCACACACATATCGAGTATGGTTTGAGTATAATCACATTTGCAATAGTAATACTAGGATACTCGTAATGGATTATAAGTTTTTCTTTTGCAAAAGTCGAAGTAAGAACGGCAAGCTATTTATATTGTGAAGTATGTTACGGCTTATTTTTATTAGTATATGCATGATTGTTTTAGCTAGTTTATTCGAGGACGAATAATAGTTCAAGTTTGGGAGTATTTGATAAGTACAATTTTGTACTTATCGGGCTCTAAAAATGGATGATTATGAGTACTTTTAGTTGTTTCGTTTAATTGCATGTTGTTTTCTTATTATTTTAGGAAATAATCAAAGTCAAGTGTAAATGGGATGAAAAGAGCGCAAAGAGAAGAAAAGATGACTAAATCGAGCGAGATAAAGAGACACGGAGGGCTTAGCATGCAAATATCAAAGAAACGAAATCGGAACAAACCTAAGTTAACCATGCGATCGCATGGTTAACGAAAACTGCGATCGCAAGACAACAAGAAATTCAGAGAATGTAAAACCCAGAACCATGCGATCGCAGGTTCTAAACCATCGATCGCATGGGCATACGGAGCACCAGTTGGCGGTTTCGATGGGATTGAAACTCTACACTTCCAAGATAAAACAACAACTTAAACACACGTCTTGGAGTCCTTTTGAGAGCATTATAAAAGGCGGATGATAGCCATAACAAAGGGGACGAATTTGGGACAATTTTGGAAACAAGATACAAGAGGAGAATCGAGGATCAAGGCTCGGGATTGAGGATTCTTCACGAGTCACGGGTTGTATTTATTTCTTCTTCTTTTTCTTCGCGGATCATGATGAAGTCAATTATTGTCATAATTGACGAAATCATGTCGACTAATTTACTTTTCTAGGATGAACGATGAAACCTCATGATTTTTAATTAATTAGAAGTTTTCGTTTTAGTAATTAATTGCTTTTGGGTTGATTATTCTTTATGTTTTTTTCTATTATTTTAATGCCGATCAACATTAGAATATATTGTGATCTATATTGAAGTCGAGAGATTCAATATAGATTAAGCACGTATTGAATAACATAGGGTCCAATAATAGATAGAGATTACTATTATGCTTTATGAAATCTATTTAGGTGTTCTTGAGATTTTAATGCATGTGTTTATGTTCGAAGCTTAATTAGAGATAATGAAGTTCGCATAACATATAGAATTGATTGACCATCGAGAGAGGCTTTCGATTAATTTAGGAAGCGATTTTCAATCTATGGTAATTATAAGCTAAAGCAGTTAAGCGGATGTTTGATTAAGGAAAGTGTTGGTGGATTCGCAAATCCTAGAGTCGATGATCTTGAATTCGTTCTTGCCTTTTTAAAGTTATTTATTGTTTAATTAAAATAGTTAAATTAGTTTAGAATCACAAAATCAAATTGAATCTGTGTTTCTTTTATTGTTAAAATTTAGGTTATAAATTAATTGGTTAAATTAATATCTGGTCCTCGTGGGTTCGACACTTTATTTTATCACTATATTACTTGTCCACGATCCGTCCACTTGCGGGATATAAATCGCACAACAGTGGTCTCCAGTATTTCTTATTAACACATCCTGATATTGCATATATTGTAAACAAATTATCTTAGTTTATGCATGGGCCCACTTCTCAGCGTTGGATGTCTCTCAAACATTTCCTACATTTTCTTTATGACACGCTTCACTTTGGTTTATTTCTATCTTGCCGTACTGCTTCTTTTCCATGACTTGTCTCGATTGGGCGAGGACATGCTAATGATTTCACTTCAACCCTGCTCACATTTTGTTCATTGGTCATAATCATATTGCCTAGTTATCATGCAAACAAAGATTTGTTGCTCGTTCCTCTACCGAAGGTGAGTACATATCATATTTTGTTTTGTCAAAGCGATGTGTAACTAATTCTAATTCTTAGAAAAATGATACAGCCTAGTTTGGATGTGTAGAATTCTTTATCGCGTTTTGATGTTTAATTAGTTCATGTTTGGTGCAGTTGAAAGGGTCTATTTTAGCGATTTTGCTAAAATGGATGCATTGTTGCATATGTCCACATATACACTTTAAAACACAACGTCTCTTTCCAAATCAAATTGACCAACTGTCCCAAATGCCTAATTCTTTACGCGTTTATTTTCCACCATACTAACTCTTTGTGGATCTAATAATCCAAGAGCTCGTGGAGTAAATTTTGAAGATTCATATGTGAGGACTATGTAAACACTGGAATGTCTATTGCAAATGCGAAATGAGAGCTCTACATGATCTAAATTCCAAACTTGAGCCAATTGGTAAAAACATAAATGAATATTCTCTTGTATATTTTGAAGTAAAATGGAAGAAAACAATTAGCCAACATAATTGCGGAAGAAACAACACATGTTGCTATTGAGGTCGATATTTCGTTTGCAAATACATTAAATGAATGACATTTAGCCCCTACAATGCAATTGTAGGTAGTGTTTGTGGTAGAGGATGATTGTTTTTGTTGATGGGCTTGGTGGAATAGGGAAACATATTTGTATAGAGCATTGGTTGTTGGATAGATCAAAACATCTCATTGCCTTAGATAGTGCATCTTGGGATTGCACTCGGCTATACCTAAACACTCGCTCATTCTTGGTTTAAAATTCCTCTTGAAATCAACTACAATATATCTTTTAAATTTACTAACTATAACCCCCAAATTTTGAACCGGAAAGTCACTTGAAAATCCTTAAATAAAATTTGACGACTCCAAATAAACTTTCTTGTGCCCTTGAAAGATTTTAAAATTTTAATTAGTTGGAAAGTTACAATAGGAAAATGAAATAATCTTCTAAATTCTTTAAGTTTTACCAAAAATTAGGTATCGCCACCAATTATTTGACCAAGTGAATGTACTAAAAATTATGATATTTGAACTATAAATACTTGGGACTTTAGGTTACAATATAAAAATTTGCCTTAACCATGTCATTTGGAATGTGAAAAATGTATCCAAAGTTGTTTGAAAACTATCACGGATGTTCTAATGTCAAAAACTAACTTAATAAATTCAACGACAAGGTTTTGAGTGATTCCAAATTATGTTATTAGAACACTTACATACCTATCAAAAGCCCGATTTGGCTCAAATCTTCAAAGTACACACTAAGTTATGATATTTCCAAGTTGGAAGCACCTAAAATATAACTAGACAACTCATCTTCAAATTCCCAAAAGGCAATTTAATAACAAATTCTCAACTTTACAATTAAAACGAGTTAAAAATGTATTAAACTTTACTTCATAAATGGCTCGATTATATCAACCCAAAACATAATTAATATCAAACTACACACAACATACATTGCCAAAAAATATTGTATATGTACATTCATAAAATATTTGCATGTTAATAATTTTCTTGTGTACTTGGTAGGAAGCATTTTGACCTGAGACGAGGATGGACCACCGGGGGTTTCCCAAGCTATTAGATTTCTCAACCTCACCATTTGTCTAGTAAGATGTAGAAGCTTACTAATTGAATCGATACAACAAAACCATGCAAGTGCTTCTATTTTGACCTAATTACATAACCCTTGCCTATTTTGGTTAGGTAATATAGTCATACAATATATTGTATTTTTAGTTTAGGATTAGTTTTCCTATAACTAGACATTTTCTTTCATGCACCAAGATATTGATCAAGAGTACTTTGTTAGGCTTAATTTCTCAAGTCAATTTATTGTTAACTTGCATTTGCATAAACGTGAACATCCAACGCACTAACAAGGAACAATTGTTGAAGGGGCAATTGTTGAGCAAATGAAGCCTTATAAAGTCAACCAATTAGAATATGTTTGAATAAGCTTTAAAGTTTACTTCTAAATAAATGAATTTTAAAACTAAAATACTTTCTCACTAATTAAGCTTTAAAATAAATAAGTTATTTATTTGTAAATTTAGTCAAACTTTAATCAATCTTTGAATAGAACTAAGTTTTAGTTCATAGTTGATGACAATCTCAAATTAAACAAATACAAATAAGTTGGAAATCAAAGGCCACTACAACAAATTTCACTTATAACGACAAAGATTTTGGTCTTCTAAGGTCTCTATGACCCTTTTCGACAAAACAACTTAAAATTGACTTTCTACAACAACAAAAATGCATCGTTAAAAGTAAAATTTATTATAGTGAGGTGATAAATATTCAATTGTCTTAAGTTCAAAAACAAGAAAGAATGAGTAAAATTACTAATAAAATGATAATGAAGAATATTTGGATAACGAAAGCAACAAAATGTTCATTATCTTGTTTCAAATATTACCTTAAAAGAATGTAGTAGTGCAACAATTGAAAGAATTTGGACAACTTCACTCATGGTTGGTTGAGAATCGGATTCAATAATAGGCATTCATTGGCTAAATGCGATTACTTGCATTTGCTCTTGTACGAATGATTATAGTCGTTTGTTTTAAAACCACTATGGTTTATTGATGGTTGCCCTATGCGTGTACTTAAGAGGACAAGTGATTTTCATTTCGTCTTGAGACCCCATTGCCCTGCTAGATATCTTTTCCTCTATTGCTGTTCATTTACGTGTAAAGGAATTTTTATTTGCTTTATCTAAAATTGTTTGGGTTAGTTAAGGATTGATGAGGCGGCGATTTGTTGAAGCCTAGTGAAGGCAGTGTATGTGTTGAGGTGAATCTAGCAAAGCTCCCGGATGGATTTGGATAGATAACGGTGCATCCCGTAGTTTTGGCGACCTATTGTTTATGAGAGGTTGCCACCATTATTAAGTGTCGTCATATGGGCCATATTATTGATCATTGTAGGATGGGGGCTCCACAAGTGGATCTTGTTGTTACGGCTTCTAAGCCTTTTGTTACTCGGCTCCTAAGCCTTTGTTGCTCACTTCTAAGCATGTTGTTGTTTGCTAATAAGCTATTAATCTTCCGGTGCCTATTTTTGATAGGGTTGGGAAGGGTAAGAGGAATGAGGGTTGTTGAGGTTCCTAACAGTGGGTCGATTCTTTGGTTCTTCTTGATTGTTGCTATACCGCTCCAGTGGTTTTATGGGACCTACCCTTGACTTACTCTTACTATTTCTACTATTGTGTCTTCAAAGACCTTTCATGATGTCGTTTTTCGATCCATTATTAGATCACATGGTGTCCGTCCCATGAGTTTTCTAGAAAAGTTGCGTTCAAGGTGGTTGGGACCATTCACAATGAACAAGGTGCTCTCTTATGGGGTTGTAGAATTGGCACAAAGATATTTAAAGTGGGGCAAAGGTTAAAGGCTTATCGAGGTGGAGATATCTCTAATGACAAATCAACATGTCCACCTTATGAACCCGAATGGCCGCTCGACAAAGTCAAGCTAATGACTTTAAACAAGCACTACTTGGGAGGCAACCCAACATCTAATCCTTTTATTTATTCACTTGTTTTCTTACATCATGTCTTTACGATTTTTGTTCGTAAGTAGTTAATTTTTTTTGATTTGTGTGAGCATTTTTAGATTTGGTTATCATCATCCATAGCATAGTTTTTAATCTTTGCATTCCATTTAATGTAGGTATTTATTTATATAAAAAATGTAAACGTTGAGCGATGACACCCTTTGGGGTGTTTACATCATAAGTTTCAACTGACGATAGAACTCGTGGGGTTTAAAACCAAAAACAAAAAATTTTGCCATCTCCAACTCCTTCTTCTATACTTTTCTTGCATTTCACATCTTCAATTTGATATCGGATACAAGGGCGTTTTAATTCCATCCTCCATCTACACCAAGTTCTTCTTACTTCCATCAACTCAAGGTAACTTGGCTTAACTCTCTTGAATGTTAGACATTGTGCATTTGCTATGGTTTTACATTTTCTTTCTTTGAGGAGGTTGGGCATTGAAATTTTTGGTTTGGTTGATTGTGAAGTTGTTGGTTTGATGTTTGCTTGAACAAAATTTTGGGTTTAGAGTCTTCGCTATGTTATTTTCATACACTAGTTTTAGAAAATGCCCACCAAGTGTTTGATAAAATGATTTACCCACAATTCTCATTTTGCTTGTTTCCTTAGGACATTTGATCTTATCCTTTATTGATTTCCATGCATTTTCACACCAATCTGGTCTTTACATAGTACCACACTTTTCACACCAATACTGGTCTTTACATAGTACCACACTCTATACACACATGGCATCCACCCGCCACCATGCTCACACTAATTTCCACGCAAGGAACATAGCATGTGCTTGTCATGCTACGCTATTTTCCTTATTGAATTCTTTTTGATTGTAACGTCTTATTCTTCTTGCTTGATAGATACAATGCCGAGACTTAGGAAACCAACACAAGATGAGGGACCGATATCGGGAAAGAAAGGCTCCATCCAAGAAGACCTCCAAACAATCGGCCACATATGACGGTACCAAATTTGAGATGGAGGAAGCTTGGTTAGTATACAAGCACGACACCGGCAGACGACTATTATACTGGGCGAAGGGTTTTAATATTAGATTTTGCAAATGAATTGCTTGGTCACGTTATTGCGAGAAATTAGTAGGAAACATTTGTAGCCACTCCACGTGTTGCCTATATCAAAATTGTCAAAGAATTTTATGCCAATATCCACGACAACCTCAACAACCCCGAGCATCCTAAGTATCGGCAAGTCTACATGCGGGGCAATATATTCCATTCTCCCGCAATTCTCAGCTATGGACTTGACAACATGGGCGGACATTTTCAAGCGCAATACCAATCCCCAAGTAGTCACATCCATTTGTAAAGGACTTTTAGTCCAATTATGTTCTTGAGGTGTCCTCTTTCTATTTTTGTTAGGTCATTAGGATGTTTACCAATCGACCAAAGTTTATGTTTTGGACTTGAGACAAAATTTCATCACCTTATAATTGCCTAGGTCTCGCATAATCTTGCCATCAAAGGACTCCATAAATGTGCGCCATACATGATCCCAAGGTAGCCATCGTTGATGTCCCATATAGCAAACCTTGTCATCGAACCATTCACATGTTCCATCATCATTACATCCAAGGCATGCATTATAACCCTTAGTACTCCATCCGGATAAATTCTACAGCGGGCAAATAATTAATTGTCCAAGCATCATAAAGACAATTAAAATGTGGAATTAGTCCTTTATCATATGTATGCACACCAATTTCCCACAACTCTTTCATCATCAATTGTGCAAATAAACATCAATGTCCTAATTAGAGGGTACAAATAAACATCAATGTCCTCTCCAAGTTGGTGCTTGCCGAGAATTAGTAAGGTTAGCGTGGTGAATTCTTTTTCACACATCCGGAGGCAAATTGTGTGAACGACCACCATTCACTACAAAAAAAAATTTTTCAGAACGGTCGAAAATGCCATAGAGCTTAACGCTCATACGCACGCTTGGCCCTTCGATAAAAACAGATCTCTACCAACAGCAATGTTTGTTGTGGAATATGAAAAGCCGTTGTTATTTTTAGCAACGCCCCGGAGATTTAACAACGTTCATAAGACCGTTGTGGCAAATTTCTTTAACAACGTTGATAAGCGTTGTGGTAAAGTTCTTTAACAACGTTTAATGTTCGTTGTCATTGTATTTTAACAACATACGCTCTCTTTACTAACGTTCATTGCGTGTTGTGAAAGGGATTTTAACAACATGCATCTTCGCTGTCATTTATTCTTAACAACGTTCGTTGTACCGTTGTCGTTTCATTTGACGACATACAATTTCTTTAACAACGTTCGCGTGTTGTGAAAATATTTTAACAACATGCATCTGTTGTCATTTATTTTAACAACGCTCGTTTGACCGTTGTCGTTTCATTGAACAACGCTTGCACGACCGTTGTCGTTATGTTTTAACATTCTTTAGCTTGTTGTTGTTATTCATTTTAACAATGTACATGCGCGTTGTCTTTCTTTCTTTCTTTCTTTTAATATTTTGACAATATTCACCTACACGTTATCAATATAAAACTCAATCTACACCACATCAACGCGAAATCAAATTTATACTAAATCAATGAAATATGAACAAGGTTGAAACAAATTAAATATATTATAAAATAGAAGAAATTGTATTCATACATTTATAGCCGAGAAGTTTCTTGTAACATGAAAGTTCGAACCAAAATCTAACAAAATACACATGTACTAGAAGTTTCTTGGCATGAAAACTATTTAATCTACCAAAATCTTGAAACCGGTGATCATGCATGCACTTCACAAAATATCAACAAAACTCTTCTACCACCGAAAGCAAAACTGCTACTCCACAAACACCCACGCTATCGGTTCCAACCCTACAATTCACAAAAAATAGGGACGATTAAACCCGAGTAGAATAGGATACCATCAAGTGCTTGCCAATATAGAAAATATAGCTATCGTGATATGTCGCTCCAATTTTATCATAGGAATAACTTTTAAAGAAGAACACACAAGATTAAAGAGATTTTGACCATTCTAATGAAGAAATGAGTAGAGTACCCTCAGTGAAATTTAGCTTTCAAGACAAAATTAAGCATATTGATTCATTATGATTTGTTAATACACTTAAATAAATGTGAACTTGCTATATATACCAGCCAACACTTCATGAACTTTGCACTCAAACCCTTGGTCTTATTTCCTATATTTAACCATCAATTCAATTTATTCAAGTTTACGAATGAAGATCATCGCAAGGTATATGATCGGTATACAAAGTTCATGATCCAATTATACCTTCATGTACAAACTATAACTAGGATCAGAATCTTAATTTTGAATAAGCAACTATGTAAAGGTACACAACCAACCCTTAAATATCATAAAATTTGAAAGTAGCTAGTCCCACCAATCTGATGGATTGTGATTTTCAAGTCTCCAATATGCATAATAGAACAAAACATTTTTCAATGTGATAGGAAAAAGTTCAATAAATTGTAACGAGTCCCCAAAAGGCTGTAGAGAATTTTGTTCACCATAGGCCCAAAGGTTCATGATCCTTTATTTTAATTATTGGTTCAATTAGGAAATAATGACTTCATTAGAATCATTACTAGCAGATACACCTCAAAAGTATATGCCTTTTACAGTCATACCAAGGAAAAGGCTAGAATTGTAGAGATACTATATTTTTCCGACCAATTGTCACATATGGTAAAGGTGTCGTGGACAAGGAAAGAAAAACCATGGTCCTATGTGTTCGCAAAATTAGACATGCTCAAAACATATATGAAAGGCATCTAAATATAGTTTCAAAAATATGTATTTAACTGCATTGCCTTTCATTAATTCAATACTCATCCAGGCTTAAAAGTTTTAACTAAATCAATTGAACTAAAATATAATAACATGTGAGTGGAAACTTGAGAATTACCCAGGAGAAAGTAAAATGTTTTAAGATCAAATGGCTTAACAAAGACCTATGGTCCCAACTAAAAATATTCACTTACATCTCACCTTGTCACAATTTTCTAATTATATTCATTCGAAATTTTAGAAACCATGCATGTATTTGAGCCAATTGTGGAGAGTTTCACCACACACCACCACTTCTATCAGATTAGAGAAACTACAAATTATCGAGTGTGTCACCACTTAGAGCTCTTGACAATTGACTAGTATTAACGCCCAATTTCAAAGCAAACATAGGCATATGTGATATGCAGAGTTAATATGACATGAAGCATGTCAGTGTTGGTATTCACAATTGGGGAGTTTAAAGTGCATTGATAATATAGTCCAGGTTCAAATCAATGTATAGACTGCATTAGTTGATTTCAGAAATCTATAATCTACTACCAATATGAGCGTTCTTTCCTTTCCTAGGAGAATTATCCTAATCTATGTGAGCCAACCCAAGCCTTACATTGTACTGGCAGTTCTGTGGCCCTTAAAATAGCCATCACCATTCTTCCTACTAAAACACACAATATTTTTGTTTTAATGAAAAAATAAAATTCAGTTTTGGTAACATTTTAACGGATACAAACAATGGCCCGTCCTTGTCTACCCAGTAAACAAATCAAAGTAACAACTCATCACGACAACTTGTTCACTCAATCAATTTTAAAGTTCTTGTTCCTAAGTCCATTGATTTACATATTTTATTTTTTCTGGTGGGACAACAGAACTTCATCTGTACTTTTAGAAGAAGACATTTTCTACCTTAGCGTTCCTTCCCCAAGTAGTTCTCCTGTCCACAGAAAATGATGGCTTGGAACCTCTGTTAAGTCTAAACAAAGAATTTTAGATTACTGTGAGGAGGCCCACTTGGGAGTAAAACAATATATTCCTTATTATACCACACAGGAAGAGTGGAGGGCACACTTTGGTCAACAGTGGGAAGTCTTTGCACGACGGAAATCAGCATACGACCCTCTAGCAATACTTGCTCCAGGGCAGAGAATTTTTAAAAGGCAATATTCAACTTATGACAGGCAAAACTTTAGTATAAAGGAAAGAGGACTTACAGCATTTTCAGGCAATGCAACGGCTAAAGGCTCAGCAACTTCATGTGGAGGGGACGGATTTACAAAATTTAGGACTATATGGAAGCTGCAATTAGCATATAAATATTAGTTTAATATTTCTTGCACCTTCTCAGCAACTGTACCGTTATTCTTCCTACTCAAAACACACAAGAAAACCATGCATGCATTGTACCGTTATTGTCACGCAGATTAAAATTCAATTTCAGCACACATGTTTCGAGCTTGTACAATTTCAATCAGTAATCTACACTCTACACTAGCCAAGATTATACACCTGTGAGTTCCATTATTTACTACTCCTTTCGGAACTAATTAGCAAGCCATTAAATTTCACAGGCCAAGAACATATTAACAAGAAAGCAGACATAAAAAAAGAACCAAGTAAACATACCTTCTTCAAAGGAGTTTAATACTACTCTTTGGCCATGCAATAGTACTTCCCAATGCTTCACTAAGAACTCGAATCTAACAGAGGTCTATATGCTTAAATTTTCCATATAGACTTCTTCAACCTGCACCTTCCAACAGCCTCGTCCAAGAGGCATGTGATGAACCTTTGCACTTGGGTCCGTTGATGCAATCTTCCTTCGCTACAACTTCGTCCCCATCAAACTTGTACCAAGGCAATAGTTGACAACTTTTATTTTCTAGTTCATTGCCTCCTTGAAAACCACTTCCTTGTTGTGACTAAAAATTGATATTAAAATGATATTATCCTCTTCAACTTTGCTAGACATAATCAGATTTATAATAAATACACAACTATATATTTGAAACAGACACAAAAACACGAGGAGTAAATGCATGAACTTATGTCCTCTGCATTCTTGTTTTGATTCATAAATGATACAAAAATGAAATTAAATTTCTATAGGTAAAGTCATATTTACCTAAATTATCATAGTACATTACAAAAACAAAATTGAGTTCATGAAACAACTATATTTACTGCTGCGTATAATTGAGAAGCGCTTCAACCTTTTCTTCTAGTGTTCCCATCCTCTAAGCGAGTTTGCAATTGGCTTTCAAGTTATCTCACTCTTCCAGATTTTTGAATTTGAACATCCACTTTTGAAGGTGTAGCACCAAATCCAAGGCCCTAACCCTTCCAACGCTCGGGACCTAAAATTTGAGCAATAGCATCATCGCAGTATGGAATCTTCCTTTGGTGTATTAGAGATTGATTCACAATCTTCTATCTTTTCTACAAGTATGAAACTCAAAGTTTATACAAGCATGTAAGACATATTATAGTAATAGAACGTTGATAAAATAATCATACCAAAGTTTGAACGCTTCATTTATTGGTTTTCCATCCTTTCTAAGATGTCCACGAGTCCACACTTTAGTTCTTAACCCCTTGATGTTCGGATTCTTTTGTTTTGAATAAAAAATCATATGTTTTCTTTAAATAAAACCGAGTCAAAATAAGAATGGATAATAAAAGAAAGACAGTTTGTAATTACCATATCATGAGCCAGACGTGGATAACCCTTTCTCCCATAGTATGAACAAGCTTTCAGTAGTTCTCATTCTACTAAATTTGGAACTTTTTCCTATTAAGAAAACTTAAAATTATAAACCAAGTAGAATCAAATATTTTGTAACCTTAATACTCAAATTACTTACTTTAAAGTCGAGAAAAAGTCTCATCGACAAACTTTCTCATGCTTCATCCGAGTTTACATTCTTTGGTCTAAGAAGGGCAATAGTTCGTGTTCTATTCATCGATTTTGTTAGTTCATTTTATTTTTCTTCCCTTGATTTGAATGTCCTCCAATAATTTTCCATACTTTGAAATGTTATTTTCGTGGCAATCACTCACATTTAACCTTTGTCGATTTATACATCAGTACAAATAAGCAATTTGGAAGAAACATAAAAGAGGCCAAAGTTAAGAATGAAAAGAAGTATGAAATAACAAATAGACAAATAGAAGGTCAAATATAAGAAGTATACTGTATGAAAGACCAAAGCTCAATTTTTTCTTTTCATCTACCGAATGCCAACCTTTAATTACAACTCGCACATGTTCTCATACCATGGCTCCCACTATGGATGCAAATTTATCGAGTTTTACCACTTGGCCCAATTCATTGAATTCAAGCTCCATTCTCGAAAATTATTATCAATAACCATTTTCAATATGGTTGGGCCTCTTTTCTTCTTTGGAGGATCCACATTTGTTGATTACATGTCTTCCTCATTTGCATTGGAGTTGACATAGATTTCTTGGTTCATCGAAATTGTAGTCCTTGATTTTCATCTCTAGTTACGGCACATATAAGGCTCTTTGTTGCTTAGTTCGCCTGGAAGCTTGCTTAGAAGACTATTTCAATTCAACATTAAACAAAAGATAAATATTAACATTTACATAATTTAACAAAGAACTTATCAAATAAGAGGAGACAAACTCACCTCAACTCTATCCATCGTTTAAGGACTTCTTTCGACAAGAACAAACATCTCACATAGATAGATATTAAGGTTAGAGATCTATATCGCTTAATGCAATTAAAGGAACGAATTAAAAAATAAACATTCATCATTAACTATACTAATCTATGTAGCACATAATATGCCTTCAACATCTATCCTTGCACATTCTCATCATCATCATGGTTTTCTTCAATATGTGATATAACAAATGGAATAGTTGCCCATAAGTAGTTTCTTCTTTCATATTTAACGTGTGAAAGCCTCTTGGTGGCGCTGCAAAGCAACATACCAATTAGATGTTTCATTCTCTCTAGAATAAAACAATTGTTTCACTGTGATGCCAAAATGAAAGGATCATTTTCAAATTAATGTGTCCCCGTGAAGGTTAACCAAAGTAAACCCATCTTCTTTTTTACTCCATTCACGATATTTGCCCAATCACACTTGAATATTGGAACATGAAAAGTATTGTAATCAAGCACTAAAACATCTTGCAACACTCCATAATAAACGACTTTCCCAACGACATGTGCATTATCTTTTGCACTAGATCTACAAATGTTTGCTTCAACTAAAATGCCACTATTTTGAGACTTTTCGCATCTTTAGTGTGAAACCAAGACCATTAATGACAAAACTAGATTATGACATGGAAAGGCATCTAGGACCACGTAAGCCACTTCAAAGTATTTGAAACATTGTCCATCATCTCTTGAACTTTAATCATCATATGTTTAAATATGTTAGGAATAAATGAATAAATTACATTTTTTAAACATGAACTTTGACACATTAATTTGTATTTAAACCTTATCATCCAACCGAAAAAATGAGTCAATGTGTTTTATGCAACAACGTCTCATTTCTTTCAAGTCGTTTGTCAAAACTCTGAGTTCATCCATATGCATCCTAATGAAGATATAATATATTAAAAATTAAATTTGCTATCCTCTTAAAATCTTAACAAAGTAGTTATTTAACAAACCGACGCTATGTATGGTTGAACTTCCGACTATTTAGTAGCATATAGCGATGAGCAACTTTCAACATCTCATCGAAAGTACATGTGGCTTCCTTTAGAAATTGTACCTACCACTAAGAAATCACTCTCAAATTCTTCATTGCGCAAGTCTAGAGCCTATTCTAGATGCTTGTTTAATGTATTTGCTACAAAACATCGCATTTTCTTCAATAATATCGTCACTCTACATGACCCTTCTGTGTCGACGATTCATAACATATCCTTTCAATACTTATACCTACACAATAAAAACTTAAATCATAGTAAACTAAATTGATAATGAATGTATAACTTTTTTGAATAACTTAAGAGCGTCACTCTCAAATGGGTACATCTAACGATATTGTACTTGGTCCACACCAAACTTCTTCCAAGGTGGATTGCCAAATGAACCATTATATCAAAAAGAAGGAGAAAATACCTTTCCAACATACATAAAGTTTCATAAACATCATCCTCCAATTGTTCAACTTTATTTCTATCTATAACCCCCGACATATTTCATTGAAAAATGAACACTTTGAAAAGAGTGTTCCTTGGTCCTTTAGGTAAAGTCCCTCAATGCAACGATAATAATTATTGCATTAAATGTGACAATCATGAGACTTGAGTCCAACTATCTTACATTCATCAACCGAAATGCAATTTCCAATATTAGAACCATAACCATCGTGTAATTTCAAATTAGCAAGTTTTGTAAAATATTTGTTTTTCACCTTTGATAGAGTATGGGGAGCAGCGGTAAGTAGAATTTATTTCTCTCTCTGGGATGTAATTCATGCCTAATATTCATAGCTTCCATGTCCCACAGAAATTGATGCCATCTTTAGATTTTCACATCCAATAGAGTACCAATAATGCTCTCACAAATATTCTTTTCCACATGCATCACATCCAAATTATGACGTACAAGTAAAGTCCGCAATTAAACATTAATAGTGTCATGATATAGTACATCTAATTAGATGTATTAAATTAAATAGAAGGAAACACTTACCTTCCAATATGGTAGCTTGAAAAATATTCTTTTTCTTCCATGTTACATTAGATTGATTTGTACTCTTCTTTCTCTTTTTCTTACCACTTTTCCCCAATTGTTTGCATTTTACCAACTTCAAGAGAATCTTCACCACTTTTTATCTTGCCTAGTACCATTTTCAATATGTCCATTAAACCAGTTCTTTTCATGCGTAATGGATGACCCAAGGAGAAATCTTCTATGCCCCATATGCAAACTTCCTACCATGTGTCAACCATTGTGAACATGTATCTTCACGAAAATAGGGCATGCAATTTTTCCTTAGTGGCCATCCGATACATTACCATATGCAGAAAGTCATGTATTGTCCACATCAAAATAGCTTTTAAGTTGAATGTAGACTTGTAATGCATCATACATCTTAACCCCATCCCTCCATAACAATGATAAGTTGTCTACAAGTGGTTCCAAATAAACATCTATGTCATTTCCGTCTTTTGGTCCCGGGATTAATAAACTCAACATCAAACTTTCTTTCAACATGCATAACAAGGAGGCAAGTTATATATAGTTAAAATTACTAGCCAACAACTATATCTAGAGCTAAGATCTTTGAAAGGATTAAATCCATCGTGAGCAAGACCAAATCTAATATTTCGAGAACTGAGGCAAATTGTGGCCACCTCCTATTTATCATTTCCCATACTAATGAATCCATTGGATGCCTCATTTCCACTCTTGACTTTTATGACTTGAGTGCCATCTAAGTTGTGTTGCCATCTCATCTATTCCAAACATTCTCTTCTCTTGGTATTATTGGAATATAATGCACTTTTGCCGATTCCTTTCTCAATTTTCTTACTCGTTGGTTAACTTTCCATCTCGAGTAGCCACACTTTTGACATAATTCATGCTAAGATCATTTCTATATAGACAACAATCATTTATGCATGCATGTATTTTCTCATACCCAAGATCAAATGTGTTGACAACTTTTTATCTCATAAAATGAATTAGGTAGTGTGTTATTTTCTCAAGATGTCCTAAAAAGATTTATAAGTTCATCAAAACCAAGTCGAATAAACCATGTGTAGCTTTATGCTTTAACAAAGCAACTGTCGCATCTTTGTGTACATTCTACAACTGGATATAAAGGAATTTCAAAATCACAAACTAATTTTTCAATCTCTCTTCTCTTCCATCAAGAGGGTTTTACTAATTTATCGTGTTGCACATAGAAGTCCTTAAACATCCTATATGAGTCCATTTCTACATCGACTAAATGTGATTCACTTGGACGTTCTCCATGAAATACCCAAGTAGTATATGTAGGATCCATACCCTTAATGACCAAATGTTCATATACTATATCAAAGTGATGATGCTTTAGATTTCTACACTTAACACAAGGACATCCTATCATTTCGTAATTTAGATTTTCATGAGCTAGATCAACAAAATTCCACCATCTCTATATTGTTCGAAAATCGCAAACAAATGTTATTATCAATAATACATGAAGATGTTTCAATTTTGTAATTAAATTAATGATATCTAATTTTTAAAATAACCTTGATAAGTGCACCCATTCTTTGTCCATTGTAAGCAATGTATTGTCCAATGACACCGAAATTTCAAGATGCGTAGTAAAATTTGACTAGGTCAACACTTGAAGGCTAACAAAGCTAAATAATGAAGGATTCGAGAAAGAATCGAAAAGATTGTTAGCAAGAAGTTGTTGTATTAGTGTGAACATATTAGTGCACGGAATTTTGAATTCCTATTTTCATTCATTGAAAATATTTGAAAACAAGTACCTATAAATTGAAAAGAATTAATGAAATAATCAAATTTGATGCTTTCATGGAACCATTGTATCTTATTTTGGTATTGTCTACGCTAACATCGGATTTGTTAAACATTATCATTATACGTTGTAATCTAGTTCACCAAACGCACCAAGGCTATCTATTAGTAAAGTGTACAAAAGAATCTCAAATCTAGAATTTGGCGAAATAAATAGTCCAATTCAACTATTGTACCTATAAGATTTAATTGAATCATCATCATTATATTAGTTGCCACTTTCATTTTCAACTCATACAATTATTTGTGTATATAAAGTAGATTGAGAACATTGTATTTTCTTTAAGAGTAATAACTTATTCAATAGTGGCCAATTAAAATAAATTAACTTATTCAATATGTCAAGTATCAAAAATGTTTTGGATGATACTAAATTGTAATTAAATGCTTTATATATTGGCCTAGTTATCCAAATTCCTTAACAATGCGTGCATAAACCCATAATTTTGATTATGGAGAAATGTATACCGTAATCGACAACGTTTGATTGATTTGAGGAGTTTTACGTCCCAATCTCCCTTTATCGCAAGCTTCAATCAAAATTTTCATGTAAATTAAAGCGACAAATATATAGAAGATCTCAAGTGTCGATCATATATAAATCAAAACCACAAATGAATTGACGTGATAAGTGATGTTGAGGTCGAGTATCCTTTTCTTCTCCAAGATCTTGATGGAAGGTTGATCGAATCAACGCTTAACGTGAACTTAACTACTAAAGTTGCCTTCACCAAGAGTCCTCCACAACTCGTACTATCCTAATCACATTCTCTTTTTTCGTGTCGATGCATTCATTTATTGGTGTATAATCATTTTGAATTTCTCAATTTAAATATCTATACTTACACATGTAGTCACTAGACATTAAATGGATAACTAAATAAAATTTTATACACTCAAGGTGACATATATTCAATAGTATGATGTAAACATCTCAGTTTTCAAATACCTAACCCAAAGGATTATATACTGTTTGTAACGTATTTAAACAAAAATAGATTGGACATGAGTATTCTTGGTGTTGTGGACCAAACAAATTGGTTCAAAGGTGAGAAAATAATTAAACATGCTGAAATTATAAGAAGATAAAGAATATATAATAACCCCCAATCCTCGATTTTATGTATAGGATTAGTTAGCATTTCACAATCTTGGAAAGCCTCAAAAGCTTAGATAAATAGAATTATTTTATAACTCTTGATTTGTAAATCCACTCCTTGGTTCCCTATAGATTTGTAAATCCTACTCCTTGGTTCTCTATAGATTTTGATTAAGTTTAGAAGATTCATCCCAATGTCCGGGTTCCCACAGACCAAGTCCTCCGTAAACTCTTGACCAATTTGCAACCGATTCTTGAGAGAACACAGTGACATCCCCATGGCCTGAATATCGGTGTTGACAATCCGAACTCCACACCTTTATTGCACTATCAATCATACGATTAACGGCATTTGACCCACCACCTCCAACGCCAATAACCTTGATCTTGGCCTCATTAAAATTATTCAAACTTGAGAATCTCTCACACTCAAGAACACTTCCACTCAAACTGTCATGTCTCGGGTTGGTCATGGTGTTGCTCGCCTCTTAGCATCAAAATCGTGCGATTTAGAAATGGGTCCTTACCTTGAAATTGATTAACACCGTGAGAGTTGGTCGAACATTTGAACCGAGGAACACTTGAACCAACCTTTTGACTAATACCTAACACCCACTCTTTTCGTCAACTATTTTTAAAGGCGACTCTTCCCAAGAACATTCAATACCCCATGGGTCTCCTAGTATCCGGAGGCATCAAATCTGCACACGTAGCCATCACGTAAAACAACTCGGATTTCCAAAATTCACAATGCTCTAAAAAAACCCGATAGAAAACTCAAAGTTAATCAAAATCATAGAAAGAGTTTCATTCACCGACCTCTATGAGATTGACGATGGTCCTCCAATGTCTTCTTCCCAGCAATCCTAGGCAACAGATCGATTTTATAATTCTTCAATGTCTTCTTCCCCAAAAAACGGTGAATGTTCAATGATAATAGGTTTTTACAAAAGATTCAGAGAAGGAGAGAGAAGTGACGTTGATTTTGGATTTGGGGTTTGGAGCCAATACAATAGGTTTTGGGTAGAATTTCACGTGTAATTGGGCTTGAATTTGGGCCATCTATGCTTAAGTTTTAAGAACGCGTTGAAATGTTGTCAATTAAAGCTATTATATAATTTTATTTTGCAACAAATTTCAAACGTTGCAAAATGTCCTAAAGTATATGTTTAGCAATGCGTGAACGTTGCCAATTATTCTATTCTTTGACAATACCATCGCCCGTTGTTAAATTAAAAATATATAATTTTATTTGCAAGAGACAATGAACAAAGATATATTGGCAACGTTCATTTAAAAACTGTGCCAAATCCCAATTGTTAACCAATGGCAACATGCATTTAATGATTGTTGCGAAAACTCCTTTAGCAACGCATTTATTAATGAATGTTGTTGTTAGATGTTGCAAATGGCTGTTTTGTTGTAGTGATATTGGCCACATGCTATATGGTTTGTTCATATCCCCAAATGGGTTAAAACCATCGCAGTAAGGCCCAATCTTATGTTTTGCTTTCTTTGTAAAATTTGGGATATATCTTATCAAATTCTTTCCATGCAATTGTGTCTCACTGGATGCCTCATTTCACCATCATCAACTCACCCATCCTTGTGCCATTTCATATCATTGGCGTATGCATTGGAAAAACGTAACACTTTTGGGGAATCTTTGTTTATCCTCAAGTGTTTTGATACCTTGGTTTATCACACATAGGGCACTTATCTAACCCTTAATCTTTGTAAAATAGAGCACAATCGTATTTACATTAATGGATTGTTTTACAACTTGATCCCAAATCTATCAAAACCTCATGAGCATGATGAGTAGAAGGCAATGATTCCTTTGAAGCATCTTTTCAAGATGCCCATGAGCTCATTAAAGCATTTGTTGTTCATCGATTCTTTACTTTCAATTGCATCAACTCACAATCGCTATTAGTACATAGAAATTTTCGCAACTGTGGATAAAGTTCTTTTGTGCTTCTTCAATAGCCGTTCATACTTATCTATCTCTTGCCTACATGTTTGACATCAAATTGTCGCCCAATGTATCATCATCAAGAAGCACATCATCTTCTTCTAAAACATTTCGCTAGTAATGGTGCGAGGCATATGGATATGCATCTTTGATTATATCCATTACTTGATCATTCTCACAATCAATATAATCACTCAAACTCGAGATGGAAAACATGTTAGCAAGTGGAAGATCCATGTGACTCCCAATCATTCACCGTGACGAGTCCACTTAGTGTAGTTGTATGACATTCCATACATAATCAAGTGTTTTCGAATTTTACTAATCGACCACCAAGTGCGTTATTACACTTCCGCACGGAACTCGTAATGACCACGATGATTTACATGGTTTCTTGCTATAATAAAATCCTCAATGCCCAATAAATAATCAGACTAGTTCTACTGTGATTATGTATCCAATTTCATCCATAGTATAGTTGCTATAATTAACCCTAACATGGATATATAGAACATAGAGTTTATACATATATAACATAAAATTTGACATAAAGATGAATCTATAAAATTATTTAATTTACTTGCTCGAATTATTTGAACTTACCTTTTGAAATTTGAATTGAAAGAAGCCTACAACTCCTAAATGATATTAAATATATTAATCAATACTTTTATTCAATAGAGAAACAAAACAATTCAGAGAATGAGAACAATAAATGGTATCAAGTTAAGGAATTTCCTTTTTCCAATAAACAACTTTAGAAGTGTTGTTGTGAACTTGTGTAGAAAACTATTCAATTAATAATAACTATCCACAAGACAAATAGACTATGTCATGTCTTAATCATACAAGCAAAATTGTAGGTTATATAAGGTACAACATTTATATTACTACAAGAATTAATTAAAACCAATATTGTACCTTATATCTGCATATTTTAAGTAGAATATGAAATTAAATGAAGAAACAAGAGAAAGATCTCGCATAAACCAAATAAAGGGCTAGAACTCTTTTCTTTATTTTTGAAAAGTCAAAGATTTGGTAGCAATTCATATTAGAATCTTTCATTGTTCTTTATTTTTATTTCACTTTGATCATCTAGGAACCATTACGCCTTTAAGATCATTTCTTCTTAGATTTTCTATTTAAATTCTAGTTAGAGCTTTGTCGTTTGGGGTGTTTATTGAATAGAAATTGAGAATTCTCTCAAAACTCTTTCAAATTTTATGTTCTTGACACATTAAACTGCAGTTTTCAAATTCCTTGTATTTGCAGATCCAAGCGGTTTGGGACCTTCATCTTTGTGCCTCGCAACATCACAAAGTTTATTGATTAAGTGCCACCCATTTATGGTTTGTGTGAACTATAAGAAGATTAAGCTCCAACACTCAATGACAACCAATAAAGCTACATATCATAAAAACATCCTACAAGTTCTAATTGACAAAAAAATGAAGATCCAAAACAGCTTGCTATAATCGATTTCTAAACTTTTTCCATAACAACCCCTCATTAACACCCATATGCTCTTTTTGGCTTTGGCCAACTTCATAAATTACCAAACAATCAAGTCTCTCAAGTTCTTGTTCGATTTCAAACCAATATTTTCTTCTTGCATTTATTTTTTATCATTTCATATTCTCATCCATTAGCAACTCATATTCAAATTGTTGCTCTTCAATAAGTTCTTTAGATTTCATAAAATTCTCCCAATTGCTTCAAAGTATCTCTCTTGACTCATAACCTTCAAAAGTCCAGCCCCTATCTTCTATATTAGTGATGATGACAAAGCAAAGCCAAAATGAAACAAGAGATAGCGATGTTCCTAACTCCTCGTCAATGTATCATCTTCGCTCTCAAGTGTATCTCTTCACCCCTCTCACCATCTAAAGTCGACAATGCCTAATCAAGTATAGTCCCACTTTACTAGCACATTCAAACCCTTTTTCTAGTGTACACCTTCCCCAAACATAACTACTAGATTAATTAATCTCACCACCACATCATTCAAAGGAAACTCATGAGACATCATAGGACTAATGATCATGTTATCCCGCACACGTCATTACAATAGATTAATCTCGGACATTATTTTGAAGGAAGCTCATAACTTTTGGACATTAAATAAAGATTCAACAGAGAACATTTATTAGCCTATTTCAACATTGTAGTGTTTGGCATTCGTAGCTTTAGCCAAACACTACACAACATTCAAACACAATCTTAATTCAATGGTAAACAAAATCTCTATTAAAAAATCAAAATACGCTTGATTGAAAAATCCCACTTTTTAACGAAAAATTCTTTATTCAAGATAAGTAATAAGAATCAAAGCACGTATACCCATCAATGATTCACATCCATCAACAATTAAAATAATCAAAGAAGGAGATTTCAACCTAACTTTCTCTCTGTGTGCTTGGGCAATTGCTTATACGGTTTTCAATTGGAGAAGGGCTTGAGAAATTGCTTCTATAGAGTGCGAAGAGGAGGGTAAAATTGGCTGGCAATATCATGGTAAACTTCACACTTCACAGGAGGTTGGGCACCGGCTTCTACGGAATTGAGAGGCGGAGGTCACTATGGAGATTTTGGGCACCGGCTTGTATGAAGGTTTGCACGCTTCAATGGAGGCGGAGGTAATTTGGGCATTGGCATCAAACTTCAATGGAGGCGGAGGTGGGAGGCACCAATTTGTGAGAATTGTGTTCGAGAGGAGAGAAAGATTTAGCGTAAATTATTGTTTAAGGAGGGAATGATTTTGCATTTTGATATATTTTCTTTCTTTTATTTATTTTTTACCTTCAAATAGCTCCGTTTGTAAGCACTAAAATGAAACAAAAAAGGGAAAATTTTCTACTAAATATTAGATTTCTTTGCCCACAAATTAGTCTTCCTTTATGTCAAGAAAAGATATGCTTTACAAGACAAATTTTTGTGGACAAATATAAATGTTTGTGGGCACAAGTAATCACATTTTTAAATTTCATAACAAACTATGGCCCTACCAAAAGGAGTTTGTGGAGAAAAGTTAATTCAGAGAGAAATCTCAAAATACTCAAAATACAATAATAATAAATGCACTACAAAATATTTCCATAGCACAAAATTTTTCACCAATATTCAGTATACCAAAGGAATACAAAATGCTAATTATTTTGTTTAAATACACAAGTGCATAAGATAATTAAGGATCTGACCATAAAAATCAGAGGAATGAACAATCTACATATATTGGGGGCCTTTTAATTTGTTCAATCTGACAAATTAACTCAATAATTTCAAACATAATATGCTCTTTTAGTCCAATTATGTTCTTGAGGTGTCCTCTTTCTATTTTTGTTAGGTCATTAGGATGTTTACCAATCGACCAAAGTTTATGTTTTGGACTTGAGACAAAATTTCATCACCTTATAATTGCCTAGGTCTCGCATAATCTTGCCATCAAAGGACTCCATAAATGTGCGCCATACATGATCCCAAGGTAGCCATCGTTGATGTCCCATATAGCAAACCTTGTCATCGAACCATTCACATGTTCCATCATCATTACATCCAAGGCATGCATTATAACCCTTAGTACTCCATCCGGATAAATTCTACAGCGGGCAAATAATTAATTGTCCAAGCATCATAAAGACAATTAAAATGTGGAATTAGTCCTTTATCATATGTATGCACACCAATTTCCCACAACTCTTTCATCATCAATTGTGCAAATAAACATCAATGTCCTAATTAGAGGGTACAAATAAACATCAATGTCCTCTCCAAGTTGGTGCTTGCCGAGAATTAGTAAGGTTAGCGTGGTGAATTCTTTTTCACACATCCGGAGGCAAATTGTGTGAACGACCACCATTCACTACAAAAAAAAATTTTTCAGAACGGTCGAAAATGCCATAGAGCTTAACGCTCATACGCACGCTTGGCCCTTCGATAAAAACAGATCTCTACCAACAGCAATGTTTGTTGTGGAATATGAAAAGCCGTTGTTATTTTTAGCAACGCCCCGGAGATTTAACAACGTTCATAAGACCGTTGTGGCAAATTTCTTTAACAACGTTGATAAGCGTTGTGGTAAAGTTCTTTAACAACGTTTAATGTTCGTTGTCATTGTATTTTAACAACATACGCTCTCTTTACTAACGTTCATTGCGTGTTGTGAAAGGGATTTTAACAACATGCATCTTCGCTGTCATTTATTCTTAACAACGTTCGTTGTACCGTTGTCGTTTCATTTGACGACATACAATTTCTTTAACAACGTTCGCGTGTTGTGAAAATATTTTAACAACATGCATCTGTTGTCATTTATTTTAACAACGCTCGTTTGACCGTTGTCGTTTCATTGAACAACGCTTGCACGACCGTTGTCGTTATGTTTTAACATTCTTTAGCTTGTTGTTGTTATTCATTTTAACAATGTACATGCGCGTTGTCTTTCTTTCTTTCTTTCTTTTAATATTTTGACAATATTCACCTACACGTTATCAATATAAAACTCAATCTACACCACATCAACGCGAAATCAAATTTATACTAAATCAATGAAATATGAACAAGGTTGAAACAAATTAAATATATTATAAAATAGAAGAAATTGTATTCATACATTTATAGCCGAGAAGTTTCTTGTAACATGAAAGTTCGAACCAAAATCTAACAAAATACACATGTACTAGAAGTTTCTTGGCATGAAAACTATTTAATCTACCAAAATCTTGAAACCGGTGATCATGCATGCACTTCACAAAATATCAACAAAACTCTTCTACCACCGAAAGCAAAACTGCTACTCCACAAACACCCACGCTATCGGTTCCAACCCTACAATTCACAAAAAATAGGGACGATTAAACCCGAGTAGAATAGGATACCATCAAGTGCTTGCCAATATAGAAAATATAGCTATCGTGATATGTCGCTCCAATTTTATCATAGGAATAACTTTTAAAGAAGAACACACAAGATTAAAGAGATTTTGACCATTCTAATGAAGAAATGAGTAGAGTACCCTCAGTGAAATTTAGCTTTCAAGACAAAATTAAGCATATTGATTCATTATGATTTGTTAATACACTTAAATAAATGTGAACTTGCTATATATACCAGCCAACACTTCATGAACTTTGCACTCAAACCCTTGGTCTTATTTCCTATATTTAACCATCAATTCAATTTATTCAAGTTTACGAATGAAGATCATCGCAAGGTATATGATCGGTATACAAAGTTCATGATCCAATTATACCTTCATGTACAAACTATAACTAGGATCAGAATCTTAATTTTGAATAAGCAACTATGTAAAGGTACACAACCAACCCTTAAATATCATAAAATTTGAAAGTAGCTAGTCCCACCAATCTGATGGATTGTGATTTTCAAGTCTCCAATATGCATAATAGAACAAAACATTTTTCAATGTGATAGGAAAAAGTTCAATAAATTGTAACGAGTCCCCAAAAGGCTGTAGAGAATTTTGTTCACCATAGGCCCAAAGGTTCATGATCCTTTATTTTAATTATTGGTTCAATTAGGAAATAATGACTTCATTAGAATCATTACTAGCAGATACACCTCAAAAGTATATGCCTTTTACAGTCATACCAAGGAAAAGGCTAGAATTGTAGAGATACTATATTTTTCCGACCAATTGTCACATATGGTAAAGGTGTCGTGGACAAGGAAAGAAAAACCATGGTCCTATGTGTTCGCAAAATTAGACATGCTCAAAACATATATGAAAGGCATCTAAATATAGTTTCAAAAATATGTATTTAACTGCATTGCCTTTCATTAATTCAATACTCATCCAGGCTTAAAAGTTTTAACTAAATCAATTGAACTAAAATATAATAACATGTGAGTGGAAACTTGAGAATTACCCAGGAGAAAGTAAAATGTTTTAAGATCAAATGGCTTAACAAAGACCTATGGTCCCAACTAAAAATATTCACTTACATCTCACCTTGTCACAATTTTCTAATTATATTCATTCGAAATTTTAGAAACCATGCATGTATTTGAGCCAATTGTGGAGAGTTTCACCACACACCACCACTTCTATCAGATTAGAGAAACTACAAATTATCGAGTGTGTCACCACTTAGAGCTCTTGACAATTGACTAGTATTAACGCCCAATTTCAAAGCAAACATAGGCATATGTGATATGCAGAGTTAATATGACATGAAGCATGTCAGTGTTGGTATTCACAATTGGGGAGTTTAAAGTGCATTGATAATATAGTCCAGGTTCAAATCAATGTATAGACTGCATTAGTTGATTTCAGAAATCTATAATCTACTACCAATATGAGCGTTCTTTCCTTTCCTAGGAGAATTATCCTAATCTATGTGAGCCAACCCAAGCCTTACATTGTACTGGCAGTTCTGTGGCCCTTAAAATAGCCATCACCATTCTTCCTACTAAAACACACAATATTTTTGTTTTAATGAAAAAATAAAATTCAGTTTTGGTAACATTTTAACGGATACAAACAATGGCCCGTCCTTGTCTACCCAGTAAACAAATCAAAGTAACAACTCATCACGACAACTTGTTCACTCAATCAATTTTAAAGTTCTTGTTCCTAAGTCCATTGATTTACATATTTTATTTTTTCTGGTGGGACAACAGAACTTCATCTGTACTTTTAGAAGAAGACATTTTCTACCTTAGCGTTCCTTCCCCAAGTAGTTCTCCTGTCCACAGAAAATGATGGCTTGGAACCTCTGTTAAGTCTAAACAAAGAATTTTAGATTACTGTGAGGAGGCCCACTTGGGAGTAAAACAATATATTCCTTATTATACCACACAGGAAGAGTGGAGGGCACACTTTGGTCAACAGTGGGAAGTCTTTGCACGACGGAAATCAGCATACGACCCTCTAGCAATACTTGCTCCAGGGCAGAGAATTTTTAAAAGGCAATATTCAACTTATGACAGGCAAAACTTTAGTATAAAGGAAAGAGGACTTACAGCATTTTCAGGCAATGCAACGGCTAAAGGCTCAGCAACTTCATGTGGAGGGGACGGATTTACAAAATTTAGGACTATATGGAAGCTGCAATTAGCATATAAATATTAGTTTAATATTTCTTGCACCTTCTCAGCAACTGTACCGTTATTCTTCCTACTCAAAACACACAAGAAAACCATGCATGCATTGTACCGTTATTGTCACGCAGATTAAAATTCAATTTCAGCACACATGTTTCGAGCTTGTACAATTTCAATCAGTAATCTACACTCTACACTAGCCAAGATTATACACCTGTGAGTTCCATTATTTACTACTCCTTTCGGAACTAATTAGCAAGCCATTAAATTTCACAGGCCAAGAACATATTAACAAGAAAGCAGACATAAAAAAAGAACCAAGTAAACATACCTTCTTCAAAGGAGTTTAATACTACTCTTTGGCCATGCAATAGTACTTCCCAATGCTTCACTAAGAACTCGAATCTAACAGAGGTCTATATGCTTAAATTTTCCATATAGACTTCTTCAACCTGCACCTTCCAACAGCCTCGTCCAAGAGGCATGTGATGAACCTTTGCACTTGGGTCCGTTGATGCAATCTTCCTTCGCTACAACTTCGTCCCCATCAAACTTGTACCAAGGCAATAGTTGACAACTTTTATTTTCTAGTTCATTGCCTCCTTGAAAACCACTTCCTTGTTGTGACTAAAAATTGATATTAAAATGATATTATCCTCTTCAACTTTGCTAGACATAATCAGATTTATAATAAATACACAACTATATATTTGAAACAGACACAAAAACACGAGGAGTAAATGCATGAACTTATGTCCTCTGCATTCTTGTTTTGATTCATAAATGATACAAAAATGAAATTAAATTTCTATAGGTAAAGTCATATTTACCTAAATTATCATAGTACATTACAAAAACAAAATTGAGTTCATGAAACAACTATATTTACTGCTGCGTATAATTGAGAAGCGCTTCAACCTTTTCTTCTAGTGTTCCCATCCTCTAAGCGAGTTTGCAATTGGCTTTCAAGTTATCTCACTCTTCCAGATTTTTGAATTTGAACATCCACTTTTGAAGGTGTAGCACCAAATCCAAGGCCCTAACCCTTCCAACGCTCGGGACCTAAAATTTGAGCAATAGCATCATCGCAGTATGGAATCTTCCTTTGGTGTATTAGAGATTGATTCACAATCTTCTATCTTTTCTACAAGTATGAAACTCAAAGTTTATACAAGCATGTAAGACATATTATAGTAATAGAACGTTGATAAAATAATCATACCAAAGTTTGAACGCTTCATTTATTGGTTTTCCATCCTTTCTAAGATGTCCACGAGTCCACACTTTAGTTCTTAACCCCTTGATGTTCGGATTCTTTTGTTTTGAATAAAAAATCATATGTTTTCTTTAAATAAAACCGAGTCAAAATAAGAATGGATAATAAAAGAAAGACAGTTTGTAATTACCATATCATGAGCCAGACGTGGATAACCCTTTCTCCCATAGTATGAACAAGCTTTCAGTAGTTCTCATTCTACTAAATTTGGAACTTTTTCCTATTAAGAAAACTTAAAATTATAAACCAAGTAGAATCAAATATTTTGTAACCTTAATACTCAAATTACTTACTTTAAAGTCGAGAAAAAGTCTCATCGACAAACTTTCTCATGCTTCATCCGAGTTTACATTCTTTGGTCTAAGAAGGGCAATAGTTCGTGTTCTATTCATCGATTTTGTTAGTTCATTTTATTTTTCTTCCCTTGATTTGAATGTCCTCCAATAATTTTCCATACTTTGAAATGTTATTTTCGTGGCAATCACTCACATTTAACCTTTGTCGATTTATACATCAGTACAAATAAGCAATTTGGAAGAAACATAAAAGAGGCCAAAGTTAAGAATGAAAAGAAGTATGAAATAACAAATAGACAAATAGAAGGTCAAATATAAGAAGTATACTGTATGAAAGACCAAAGCTCAATTTTTTCTTTTCATCTACCGAATGCCAACCTTTAATTACAACTCGCACATGTTCTCATACCATGGCTCCCACTATGGATGCAAATTTATCGAGTTTTACCACTTGGCCCAATTCATTGAATTCAAGCTCCATTCTCGAAAATTATTATCAATAACCATTTTCAATATGGTTGGGCCTCTTTTCTTCTTTGGAGGATCCACATTTGTTGATTACATGTCTTCCTCATTTGCATTGGAGTTGACATAGATTTCTTGGTTCATCGAAATTGTAGTCCTTGATTTTCATCTCTAGTTACGGCACATATAAGGCTCTTTGTTGCTTAGTTCGCCTGGAAGCTTGCTTAGAAGACTATTTCAATTCAACATTAAACAAAAGATAAATATTAACATTTACATAATTTAACAAAGAACTTATCAAATAAGAGGAGACAAACTCACCTCAACTCTATCCATCGTTTAAGGACTTCTTTCGACAAGAACAAACATCTCACATAGATAGATATTAAGGTTAGAGATCTATATCGCTTAATGCAATTAAAGGAACGAATTAAAAAATAAACATTCATCATTAACTATACTAATCTATGTAGCACATAATATGCCTTCAACATCTATCCTTGCACATTCTCATCATCATCATGGTTTTCTTCAATATGTGATATAACAAATGGAATAGTTGCCCATAAGTAGTTTCTTCTTTCATATTTAACGTGTGAAAGCCTCTTGGTGGCGCTGCAAAGCAACATACCAATTAGATGTTTCATTCTCTCTAGAATAAAACAATTGTTTCACTGTGATGCCAAAATGAAAGGATCATTTTCAAATTAATGTGTCCCCGTGAAGGTTAACCAAAGTAAACCCATCTTCTTTTTTACTCCATTCACGATATTTGCCCAATCACACTTGAATATTGGAACATGAAAAGTATTGTAATCAAGCACTAAAACATCTTGCAACACTCCATAATAAACGACTTTCCCAACGACATGTGCATTATCTTTTGCACTAGATCTACAAATGTTTGCTTCAACTAAAATGCCACTATTTTGAGACTTTTCGCATCTTTAGTGTGAAACCAAGACCATTAATGACAAAACTAGATTATGACATGGAAAGGCATCTAGGACCACGTAAGCCACTTCAAAGTATTTGAAACATTGTCCATCATCTCTTGAACTTTAATCATCATATGTTTAAATATGTTAGGAATAAATGAATAAATTACATTTTTTAAACATGAACTTTGACACATTAATTTGTATTTAAACCTTATCATCCAACCGAAAAAATGAGTCAATGTGTTTTATGCAACAACGTCTCATTTCTTTCAAGTCGTTTGTCAAAACTCTGAGTTCATCCATATGCATCCTAATGAAGATATAATATATTAAAAATTAAATTTGCTATCCTCTTAAAATCTTAACAAAGTAGTTATTTAACAAACCGACGCTATGTATGGTTGAACTTCCGACTATTTAGTAGCATATAGCGATGAGCAACTTTCAACATCTCATCGAAAGTACATGTGGCTTCCTTTAGAAATTGTACCTACCACTAAGAAATCACTCTCAAATTCTTCATTGCGCAAGTCTAGAGCCTATTCTAGATGCTTGTTTAATGTATTTGCTACAAAACATCGCATTTTCTTCAATAATATCGTCACTCTACATGACCCTTCTGTGTCGACGATTCATAACATATCCTTTCAATACTTATACCTACACAATAAAAACTTAAATCATAGTAAACTAAATTGATAATGAATGTATAACTTTTTTGAATAACTTAAGAGCGTCACTCTCAAATGGGTACATCTAACGATATTGTACTTGGTCCACACCAAACTTCTTCCAAGGTGGATTGCCAAATGAACCATTATATCAAAAAGAAGGAGAAAATACCTTTCCAACATACATAAAGTTTCATAAACATCATCCTCCAATTGTTCAACTTTATTTCTATCTATAACCCCCGACATATTTCATTGAAAAATGAACACTTTGAAAAGAGTGTTCCTTGGTCCTTTAGGTAAAGTCCCTCAATGCAACGATAATAATTATTGCATTAAATGTGACAATCATGAGACTTGAGTCCAACTATCTTACATTCATCAACCGAAATGCAATTTCCAATATTAGAACCATAACCATCGTGTAATTTCAAATTAGCAAGTTTTGTAAAATATTTGTTTTTCACCTTTGATAGAGTATGGGGAGCAGCGGTAAGTAGAATTTATTTCTCTCTCTGGGATGTAATTCATGCCTAATATTCATAGCTTCCATGTCCCACAGAAATTGATGCCATCTTTAGATTTTCACATCCAATAGAGTACCAATAATGCTCTCACAAATATTCTTTTCCACATGCATCACATCCAAATTATGACGTACAAGTAAAGTCCGCAATTAAACATTAATAGTGTCATGATATAGTACATCTAATTAGATGTATTAAATTAAATAGAAGGAAACACTTACCTTCCAATATGGTAGCTTGAAAAATATTCTTTTTCTTCCATGTTACATTAGATTGATTTGTACTCTTCTTTCTCTTTTTCTTACCACTTTTCCCCAATTGTTTGCATTTTACCAACTTCAAGAGAATCTTCACCACTTTTTATCTTGCCTAGTACCATTTTCAATATGTCCATTAAACCAGTTCTTTTCATGCGTAATGGATGACCCAAGGAGAAATCTTCTATGCCCCATATGCAAACTTCCTACCATGTGTCAACCATTGTGAACATGTATCTTCACGAAAATAGGGCATGCAATTTTTCCTTAGTGGCCATCCGATACATTACCATATGCAGAAAGTCATGTATTGTCCACATCAAAATAGCTTTTAAGTTGAATGTAGACTTGTAATGCATCATACATCTTAACCCCATCCCTCCATAACAATGATAAGTTGTCTACAAGTGGTTCCAAATAAACATCTATGTCATTTCCGTCGTCGCTGGTCCCGGATTAATAAACTCAACATCAAACTTTTCTTTCCAACATGCATAACAAGGGAGGCAAGTTATATATAGTTAAAAATTACTAGCCAACAACTATATCTAGAGCTAAGATCTTGAAAGGATTAAATCCATCATAGCAAGACCAAATCTAATATTTCGGTTAATCCGAGGCAAATTCGCGGCCAATTTCCCATTTATCATTTCCCATACTAATGAATCCATTGGATGCCTCATTTCCACTCTTGACTTTTATGACTTGAGTGCCATCTAAGTTGTGTTGCCATCTCATCTATTCCAAACATTCTCTTCTCTTGGTATTATTGGAATATAATGCACTTTTGCCGATTCCTTTCTCAATTTTCTTACTCGTTGGTTAACTTTCCATCTCGAGTAGCCACACTTTTGACATAATTCATGCTAAGATCATTTCTATATAGACAACAATCATTTATGCATGTACGTATTCTTCATACCTGACTGTTATGTTGACAACTTTTTATCTCATAAAATGAATTAGGTAGTGTGTTATTTTCTCAAGATGTCCTAAAAAGATTTATAAGTTCATCAAAACCAAGTCGAATAAACCATGTGTAGCTTTATGCTTTAACAAAGCAACTGTCGCATCTTTGTGTACATTCTACAACTGGATATAAAGGAATTTCAAAATCACAAACTAATTTTTCAATCTCTCTTCTCTTCCATCAAGAGGGTTTTACTAATTTATCGTGTTGCACATAGAAGTCCTTAAACATCCTATATGAGTCCATTTCTACATCGACTAAATGTGATTCACTTGGACGTTCTCCATGAAATACCCAAGTAGTATATGTAGGATCCATACCCTTAATGACCAAATGTTCATATACTATATCAAAGTGATGATGCTTTAGATTTCTACACTTAACACAAGGACATCCTATCATTTCGTAATTTAGATTTTCATGAGCTAGATCAACAAAATTCCACCATCTCTATATTGTTCGAAAATCGCAAACAAATGTTATTATCAATAATACATGAAGATGTTTCAATTTTGTAATTAAATTAATGATATCTAATTTTTAAAATAACCTTGATAAGTGCACCCATTCTTTGTCCATTGTAAGCAATGTATTGTCCAATGACACCGAAATTTCAAGATGCGTAGTAAAATTTGACTAGGTCAACACTTGAAGGCTAACAAAGCTAAATAATGAAGGATTCGAGAAAGAATCGAAAAGATTGTTAGCAAGAAGTTGTTGTATTAGTGTGAACATATTAGTGCACGGAATTTTGAATTCCTATTTTCATTCATTGAAAATATTTGAAAACAAGTACCTATAAATTGAAAAGAATTAATGAAATAATCAAATTTGATGCTTTCATGGAACCATTGTATCTTATTTTGGTATTGTCTACGCTAACATCGGATTTGTTAAACATTATCATTATACGTTGTAATCTAGTTCACCAAACGCACCAAGGCTATCTATTAGTAAAGTGTACAAAAGAATCTCAAATCTAGAATTTGGCGAAATAAATAGTCCAATTCAACTATTGTACCTATAAGATTTAATTGAATCATCATCATTATATTAGTTGCCACTTTCATTTTCAACTCATACAATTATTTGTGTATATAAAGTAGATTGAGAACATTGTATTTTCTTTAAGAGTAATAACTTATTCAATAGTGGCCAATTAAAATAAATTAACTTATTCAATATGTCAAGTATCAAAAATGTTTTGGATGATACTAAATTGTAATTAAATGCTTTATATATTGGCCTAGTTATCCAAATTCCTTAACAATGCGTGCATAAACCCATAATTTTGATTATGGAGAAATGTATACCGTAATCGACAACGTTTGATTGATTTGAGGAGTTTTACGTCCCAATCTCCCTTTATCGCAAGCTTCAATCAAAATTTTCATGTAAATTAAAGCGACAAATATATAGAAGATCTCAAGTGTCGATCATATATAAATCAAAACCACAAATGAATTGACGTGATAAGTGATGTTGAGGTCGAGTATCCTTTTCTTCTCCAAGATCTTGATGGAAGGTTGATCGAATCAACGCTTAACGTGAACTTAACTACTAAAGTTGCCTTCACCAAGAGTCCTCCACAACTCGTACTATCCTAATCACATTCTCTTTTTTCGTGTCGATGCATTCATTTATTGGTGTATAATCATTTTGAATTTCTCAATTTAAATATCTATACTTACACATGTAGTCACTAGACATTAAATGGATAACTAAATAAAATTTTATACACTCAAGGTGACATATATTCAATAGTATGATGTAAACATCTCAGTTTTCAAATACCTAACCCAAAGGATTATATACTGTTTGTAACGTATTTAAACAAAAATAGATTGGACATGAGTATTCTTGGTGTTGTGGACCAAACAAATTGGTTCAAAGGTGAGAAAATAATTAAACATGCTGAAATTATAAGAAGATAAAGAATATATAATAACCCCCAATCCTCGATTTTATGTATAGGATTAGTTAGCATTTCACAATCTTGGAAAGCCTCAAAAGCTTAGATAAATAGAATTATTTTATAACTCTTGATTTGTAAATCCACTCCTTGGTTCCCTATAGATTTGTAAATCCTACTCCTTGGTTCTCTATAGATTTTGATTAAGTTTAGAAGATTCATCCCAATGTCCGGGTTCCCACAGACCAAGTCCTCCGTAAACTCTTGACCAATTTGCAACCGATTCTTGAGAGAACACAGTGACATCCCCATGGCCTGAATATCGGTGTTGACAATCCGAACTCCACACCTTTATTGCACTATCAATCATACGATTAACGGCATTTGACCCACCACCTCCAACGCCAATAACCTTGATCTTGGCCTCATTAAAATTATTCAAACTTGAGAATCTCTCACACTCAAGAACACTTCCACTCAAACTGTCATGTCTCGGGTTGGTCATGGTGTTGCTCGCCTCTTAGCATCAAAATCGTGCGATTTAGAAATGGGTCCTTACCTTGAAATTGATTAACACCGTGAGAGTTGGTCGAACATTTGAACCGAGGAACACTTGAACCAACCTTTTGACTAATACCTAACACCCACTCTTTTCGTCAACTATTTTTAAAGGCGACTCTTCCCAAGAACATTCAATACCCCATGGGTCTCCTAGTATCCGGAGGCATCAAATCTGCACACGTAGCCATCACGTAAAACAACTCGGATTTCCAAAATTCACAATGCTCTAAAAAAACCCGATAGAAAACTCAAAGTTAATCAAAATCATAGAAAGAGTTTCATTCACCGACCTCTATGAGATTGACGATGGTCCTCCAATGTCTTCTTCCCAGCAATCCTAGGCAACAGATCGATTTTATAATTCTTCAATGTCTTCTTCCCCAAAAAACGGTGAATGTTCAATGATAATAGGTTTTTACAAAAGATTCAGAGAAGGAGAGAGAAGTGACGTTGATTTTGGATTTGGGGTTTGGAGCCAATACAATAGGTTTTGGGTAGAATTTCACGTGTAATTGGGCTTGAATTTGGGCCATCTATGCTTAAGTTTTAAGAACGCGTTGAAATGTTGTCAATTAAAGCTATTATATAATTTTATTTTGCAACAAATTTCAAACGTTGCAAAATGTCCTAAAGTATATGTTTAGCAATGCGTGAACGTTGCCAATTATTCTATTCTTTGACAATACCATCGCCCGTTGTTAAATTAAAAATATATAATTTTATTTGCAAGAGACAATGAACAAAGATATATTGGCAACGTTCATTTAAAAACTGTGCCAAATCCCAATTGTTAACCAATGGCAACATGCATTTAATGATTGTTGCGAAAACTCCTTTAGCAACGCATTTATTAATGAATGTTGTTGTTAGATGTTGCAAATGGCTGTTTTGTTGTAGTGATATTGGCCACATGCTATATGGTTTGTTCATATCCCCAAATGGGTTAAAACCATCGCAGTAAGGCCCAATCTTATGTTTTGCTTTCTTTGTAAAATTTGGGATATATCTTATCAAATTCTTTCCATGCAATTGTGTCTCACTGGATGCCTCATTTCACCATCATCAACTCACCCATCCTTGTGCCATTTCATATCATTGGCGTATGCATTGGAAAAACGTAACACTTTTGGGGAATCTTTGTTTATCCTCAAGTGTTTTGATACCTTGGTTTATCACACATAGGGCACTTATCTAACCCTTAATCTTTGTAAAATAGAGCACAATCGTATTTACATTAATGGATTGTTTTACAACTTGATCCCAAATCTATCAAAACCTCATGAGCATGATGAGTAGAAGGCAATGATTCCTTTGAAGCATCTTTTCAAGATGCCCATGAGCTCATTAAAGCATTTGTTGTTCATCGATTCTTTACTTTCAATTGCATCAACTCACAATCGCTATTAGTACATAGAAATTTTCGCAACTGTGGATAAAGTTCTTTTGTGCTTCTTCAATAGCCGTTCATACTTATCTATCTCTTGCCTACATGTTTGACATCAAATTGTCGCCCAATGTATCATCATCAAGAAGCACATCATCTTCTTCTAAAACATTTCGCTAGTAATGGTGCGAGGCATATGGATATGCATCTTTGATTATATCCATTACTTGATCATTCTCACAATCAATATAATCACTCAAACTCGAGATGGAAAACATGTTAGCAAGTGGAAGATCCATGTGACTCCCAATCATTCACCGTGACGAGTCCACTTAGTGTAGTTGTATGACATTCCATACATAATCAAGTGTTTTCGAATTTTACTAATCGACCACCAAGTGCGTTATTACACTTCCGCACGGAACTCGTAATGACCACGATGATTTACATGGTTTCTTGCTATAATAAAATCCTCAATGCCCAATAAATAATCAGACTAGTTCTACTGTGATTATGTATCCAATTTCATCCATAGTATAGTTGCTATAATTAACCCTAACATGGATATATAGAACATAGAGTTTATACATATATAACATAAAATTTGACATAAAGATGAATCTATAAAATTATTTAATTTACTTGCTCGAATTATTTGAACTTACCTTTTGAAATTTGAATTGAAAGAAGCCTACAACTCCTAAATGATATTAAATATATTAATCAATACTTTTATTCAATAGAGAAACAAAACAATTCAGAGAATGAGAACAATAAATGGTATCAAGTTAAGGAATTTCCTTTTTCCAATAAACAACTTTAGAAGTGTTGTTGTGAACTTGTGTAGAAAACTATTCAATTAATAATAACTATCCACAAGACAAATAGACTATGTCATGTCTTAATCATACAAGCAAAATTGTAGGTTATATAAGGTACAACATTTATATTACTACAAGAATTAATTAAAACCAATATTGTACCTTATATCTGCATATTTTAAGTAGAATATGAAATTAAATGAAGAAACAAGAGAAAGATCTCGCATAAACCAAATAAAGGGCTAGAACTCTTTTCTTTATTTTTGAAAAGTCAAAGATTTGGTAGCAATTCATATTAGAATCTTTCATTGTTCTTTATTTTTATTTCACTTTGATCATCTAGGAACCATTACGCCTTTAAGATCATTTCTTCTTAGATTTTCTATTTAAATTCTAGTTAGAGCTTTGTCGTTTGGGGTGTTTATTGAATAGAAATTGAGAATTCTCTCAAAACTCTTTCAAATTTTATGTTCTTGACACATTAAACTGCAGTTTTCAAATTCCTTGTATTTGCAGATCCAAGCGGTTTGGGACCTTCATCTTTGTGCCTCGCAACATCACAAAGTTTATTGATTAAGTGCCACCCATTTATGGTTTGTGTGAACTATAAGAAGATTAAGCTCCAACACTCAATGACAACCAATAAAGCTACATATCATAAAAACATCCTACAAGTTCTAATTGACAAAAAAATGAAGATCCAAAACAGCTTGCTATAATCGATTTCTAAACTTTTTCCATAACAACCCCTCATTAACACCCATATGCTCTTTTTGGCTTTGGCCAACTTCATAAATTACCAAACAATCAAGTCTCTCAAGTTCTTGTTCGATTTCAAACCAATATTTTCTTCTTGCATTTATTTTTTATCATTTCATATTCTCATCCATTAGCAACTCATATTCAAATTGTTGCTCTTCAATAAGTTCTTTAGATTTCATAAAATTCTCCCAATTGCTTCAAAGTATCTCTCTTGACTCATAACCTTCAAAAGTCCAGCCCCTATCTTCTATATTAGTGATGATGACAAAGCAAAGCCAAAATGAAACAAGAGATAGCGATGTTCCTAACTCCTCGTCAATGTATCATCTTCGCTCTCAAGTGTATCTCTTCACCCCTCTCACCATCTAAAGTCGACAATGCCTAATCAAGTATAGTCCCACTTTACTAGCACATTCAAACCCTTTTTCTAGTGTACACCTTCCCCAAACATAACTACTAGATTAATTAATCTCACCACCACATCATTCAAAGGAAACTCATGAGACATCATAGGACTAATGATCATGTTATCCCGCACACGTCATTACAATAGATTAATCTCGGACATTATTTTGAAGGAAGCTCATAACTTTTGGACATTAAATAAAGATTCAACAGAGAACATTTATTAGCCTATTTCAACATTGTAGTGTTTGGCATTCGTAGCTTTAGCCAAACACTACACAACATTCAAACACAATCTTAATTCAATGGTAAACAAAATCTCTATTAAAAAATCAAAATACGCTTGATTGAAAAATCCCACTTTTTAACGAAAAATTCTTTATTCAAGATAAGTAATAAGAATCAAAGCACGTATACCCATCAATGATTCACATCCATCAACAATTAAAATAATCAAAGAAGGAGATTTCAACCTAACTTTCTCTCTGTGTGCTTGGGCAATTGCTTATACGGTTTTCAATTGGAGAAGGGCTTGAGAAATTGCTTCTATAGAGTGCGAAGAGGAGGGTAAAATTGGCTGGCAATATCATGGTAAACTTCACACTTCACAGGAGGTTGGGCACCGGCTTCTACGGAATTGAGAGGCGGAGGTCACTATGGAGATTTTGGGCACCGGCTTGTATGAAGGTTTGCACGCTTCAATGGAGGCGGAGGTAATTTGGGCATTGGCATCAAACTTCAATGGAGGCGGAGGTGGGAGGCACCAATTTGTGAGAATTGTGTTCGAGAGGAGAGAAAGATTTAGCGTAAATTATTGTTTAAGGAGGGAATGATTTTGCATTTTGATATATTTTCTTTCTTTTATTTATTTTTTACCTTCAAATAGCTCCGTTTGTAAGCACTAAAATGAAACAAAAAAGGGAAAATTTTCTACTAAATATTAGATTTCTTTGCCCACAAATTAGTCTTCCTTTATGTCAAGAAAAGATATGCTTTACAAGACAAATTTTTGTGGACAAATATAAATGTTTGTGGGCACAAGTAATCACATTTTTAAATTTCATAACAAACTATGGCCCTACCAAAAGGAGTTTGTGGAGAAAAGTTAATTCAGAGAGAAATCTCAAAATACTCAAAATACAATAATAATAAATGCACTACAAAATATTTCCATAGCACAAAATTTTTCACCAATATTCAGTATACCAAAGGAATACAAAATGCTAATTATTTTGTTTAAATACACAAGTGCGCATAAGATAATTAAGGATCTGACCATAAAAATCAGAGGAATGAACAATCTACATATATTGGGGGCCTTTTAATTTGTTCAATCTGACAAATTAACTCAATAATTTCAAACATATGGTTATTTTTCACCAAAACTGGAATTTAATCAAGGAAAAATCAGTAACATGATATGTGGAGAGCCGTTGAAAAACATTGCCCTGGGCATGCAACCCAAAAAGACAGAAAGACTGCTGGCTGAATATTATGATTTATGTCTAGAGCCTTGTGGTTCAAAGTGATAACCCTACAAAATATTTATTTTCTTCTCATTTAAGGTAAAATAGACGAAAATTTTGAGATGTTCACCCTATCTTCGCTGACTAAAATGCAAGTTCAGAGCACTTTGGAAAGATGAGAATGATTGAGAGATTATCCATGCTTAAACTTCCTTAATCAGCTCGAGGCGCTAGGTGTATCTTGCCAACCTAGTTATATGTCAAATATGAGACCCGACTTGTTCAGTTTCTCCTCAAATATGAGAAAGTTGACTCTACCTAACTTCGATTTGTCTTGGAAAGAAATGAGAATGATTGGGAGATTTCCCAAGCTTGATCTTCTCAAGTTAAAATATGATGCCCTTGAACAACATTCCGTGTCAATTTGGTCCTGTCAGCAAAACAATTTTGAACTAAAACAATCTGTTGGTTGATTTGGTATCACGTAGACCTATTAACAAACCAATTTTGAACTAAACCAAATTGTTGGTTTAGGTTTGGGTAATTTAAATATGATTTGAAACCAAATCCATCTGTGTAATAATTTAAAAGAAAAATTAAAATTGCTACGAAATTGATCCAAATTGGACTTGGATCTGATAAATTACAATCTTAGCCACCAAGATATAACTTATAAAAATTTTAATCTAAATTTGGATAGTTTGGTTAATTGTCACTTACCAATAATTAGCTTATTTTGATAAACCAAACAATCCATCATCAGATTGCTCGTTCATGGTTCATGGTTCATACACCAAACCCTCTTTACACCCAAAAAAAAAAAAAAAGACCCCCACAAAATCATCATTTTTCACTCTCTCAAGTCCACAAGCAACCACCGCGACGAAAATTGATTAAAGACGAAGATCGCTCAACAAACATGATTTTCAATCATTGTAGTAGATTATTTAATTGGATGATGGGAACACTTAAAGTTTTAAAAGACTTGTTAAGAGTCAAAAATCAAAAGTTCATAAAATGAATTAAAGATTAAGACCTCTCTCAGCAAACATATTTTTAATCACAATTGGAGATTATTATAGTTGATTATTTAATTGTAGGATTGGAATTAACGCTTAGAGTTTTAAAAGACTTGTAAAAGTCAATTTTGCTTATGCTATCAAGCAACAAAATTAACATGTTGATTTTATCTCCGCATTAAAATGAAACGGCTTGAAATTTTGGTAATGTATACTAACCAGGGTTCACAAATCATAATGGATTTTTATTTTTTTTTTTCTGAAACAAATAGCAATCATAATATTAAGTAATGTCCCTTCAATTATTATTAACATGAATAATGGAATATAGTCTATCCATGTGAAGTCACTAAGCGCTGAAATAGCAAACAAGCAAACTTATGGGCCTTTTATTCCCATTTTGGGGATGAATGACACAACCATAACCCAATTCCGCTCTAAAGCTACAATATGGAAAATGAAGAAGGAGATATTGCCACACATTGAAATCAAAGAATGAATTAATTCTAGACATTGTAAACATAAATTCATGTAATTACAATAACCACAATATTTCAATAACCATCAAATACTAATATGTTGGTTTTAATAATTGTAGAAAAATAACATTTTGTTATGAAATTGGAGAAAGAAGGAGAGAGAATATAAGAGATACGAAAGAATTGTCTATTTCATTATAACTATGGACCTATATTTATAGGATTCCAAAGTAGGTTACAAAGAGATTTGGATACAATCAAACAAGGCTTATCTAAATATCTTGATAAGACTAAGTATCTTGATAAGTCTAAATAGTCATCGATAATTATCTCATAATTTTAACAACTCCCCTTTGATGACTATTTTTACAATAACTCTCTAAAAACTTTGTTTGATAAAAACCAATGGGACAAAATATCAAGCGAAAAAAAAAGCAAATTGTTAAAGTTTTGAATATTAAGAAAATCGCCTCATTAAAATCTTGTCAAAAAACGTGGGACAAAACACGGACTAAGGAAAAAGTACTCTCTCTAATATTAATCATTGAAGATCTTTGGTCGCGCATCCCAATCTAGCACCAATTTCTTGAATGTGGATGTAATGCTTTTGTGAATAAGTCACCAAATTGTCACTTGAGCAAATTTGTTGAACATCAATGTCACCATTCTTCTTAAGCTCGTGTATAGAAAATTCGGAGAAATATGCTTTGTCCTGTTCCCTTTGATGTAGCCTCTTTTGAGTTGTGCAATACAAGTGCATTGTTTTCAAACAATATTGTTGGACTATCCTTTGTTGAAGGTAATCCATGATGCTTGGATATGATGTGTCATGTTTCTCACCATGCACATTCTCGACTTGCTTCGTGCATTGCAATAATTTGAAATGATTTGAAGATGTTCTTGTCAATGTTTGCTTCATAGATCTCCATGATATATTGTTCCTCCGTGTAAACACATATCTGTTGTGATTTAGCTTTATGTGGATCGGAGAATAACCTGCATGCATATCCCCTAAAGACAATCCTAATTTTCGTGAATAAAATAATCCCATGTCAATAGTACCTTTTAGGTAATGAAAATATGTTTAACACCATTCCAATGTCTTTGATTGGTGCGAGCTATATCTTGCAAGGAGATTTCGAAAAAGTTATGTCGGTCGAGTGCAATTTGAAGATACATTAATGCACCAATTGCATTTAAGTATGGTACTTCGGTCCAAGGTAATTTCTCCATCTTCAAGTGGAAATGGATCTTTTTCACTTCAAGTGATCGAGCGACCATAGGCAATGTCAATGGATGTGCTTTATCCATAAAACGTTTTAAGACTTTTTCTACAAGAAGATTGATGAACAAATAATCCTTCGGAAATGTTCAATTTGTAATCTAAGGCAATTTGGTTTTCCAAAGCTTTCATCTCAATTCATTTTTTAAATAATCAGTAGTTTTGTTGAGCTCTTGGGTTCCTATAAGGTTTAAATCATCAACATAAACGCCACAATTGCAAATCAATATATGTTTTCTTTATGAAAACACAAGGACATACATTGTCGTTTTATAATCTTCTTTCAACAAATATTGCAAGCGATTATACCACATTCGTCCGTTGTTTTAATCTATACAATGATCTTTCCAATTTAATTGAAAACATTGTTGGGAATGAATCATTTGCTTCGCACTTTAAATCCTTGGATTTTCATGTATGTTACTATCAAGTGAACCATACGGATATCGGTTACTACATCCATAAGGTGCATATCAAGCCTTTGTGACACAATCAAACTTATTAAAATCTAAATGTGATGGTGTCCATTCGTGAGAATATGTTTCTTCATAATCAATCCCAAGTCTTTGTGAGAAGTCTTGGGCTCTGTCGAGCTTTGTACTTATAATTTCATTGTTTTCATTCATTTTCTTACAAAGACCCATTTGTATCCTACAAGGATTATATTTTTGGGGTTGAACTCTGAGTCCAAACACTTTTCGATTTTCTAAGGAATTCAACTCCCTTATTGCTTCTTTCTATTTTGGCCAATCATTTCTATTTTGACAATCTTTAATAGATTGTGATTCGGATCCTCATTTTGTATGATATCTAGTGCCACATTAAAGGCAAAGATATTATCCAAGACAATATTATTCGTTCCATAATTTATGAGATAATAAGTAATTTATTGAAATCTCATTGTTTTCGGACACTCGTGGTTCTTCAAGAATCACATTATCGATGTTTGATTAATCAATCGTTTCTACCATTGTTTCATTAAAAGTTTTTAGTTGTGTTTTCTCTTGTACCTTTTCTTTGAGTCTAGTCTTTACACCAACTAGTCGACCACGCTTCTCGGTATTTGAGCTTCATTTGCATATGATTGTCCTCGAGGACATCAATTTTTGTAGGAGTATTTTCTTGGAATATATGACTTTGTCACTTTCCTTGTATCAACGAATACATCGGTAATTGGCTTGCAACTATTTGCAAGTGAATGATTTTCTCAACTTCACCTCACATTGATTCTGCGGGGATCAAAATGAGATAGAGTGTTTTCATTCCAAGAAATTTTATCTTATTTTTAGGATCGGTTTTCCCCAAAGTTGGAAAATTCATTTCATCAAAATGACAATCGCAAACGTCAAAATAAATCACCCGTTAAAGGTTAGATACCTAATAATGGATGGTAAGTCAAACCCAACATTAATTCTAAGTCTTCGTTGGGGACCCATCTTTATCGTTGTGGGGTGAATTGGGACTTGACGGCCAATCAAAAACTCATAAATGAGAACTATTGGGTTCGTGACCAAACAAGTTGTAAGGTGAGTATTCATGATAAGCGGCTGGTCTTATACGAACTAATAATGCAAGCATGTAATATAGCATGACCCCAAACAGATGTTGGGGTTTTGTTTCATAAGTAAAGGCCTAGATCAATTGAAGGTTTGATAGCGACTCGCTAAACAATTTTGTGTATGGACATGAACAAAATGTTCAATGACAATCACGATTGACATACAATAATCATTGAATGCTTGGATCTAAATTCACCAACATTATCGGACGGATTGTCTTGATTGAGTAATCGAATTGAGCTCGTAGTTTTATAATTTGAGTAAGTAGTCTAGCAAAAGCTACATTTCTAGTAGAAAGTAAGCGGACATGTGACTATTTAGTAGAAGAATCAATTAATACCATAAAATAACTAAATGGTCCACATGGTGGGTGTATCGCCATATATCTCCATGAATTCTTTCTAAGAAAGTTGGAGATTCAACACGAACCCGTAATAGAAGGTCTAATGACTAACTTGCCTTGTAAACAAAGCGACATGGATAATCATTAGGTAAAAAATCTTCGGTTCTTTAGAGAATTTCCATGTGAGTTATTAATTATTCGACGCATCATTATTGCTCACGGGTGTCCAAGTCGATCATGCTAAGGCATAAAACTTTTGGTTCAACGAACTTTAAGTTCGTGACATTGTTTATTCAAATGTTTTATGAATATATAATACATGCCGGATGGAGTGCCATGAGTTTTTTTTTATCCCGGCGGATACAAAAAATTATGTAAATATATTCATAATTATTTTCTTACATCGTCTCAATGTGGTATCCATTCTCGGATATCTTTAAATCTAAGCAAATTTCTTCCGGACTTGCTAGAATAAAGTGCATCATTTATATGCAATTGTATTATTTGGTAAGATAATACTAGCTCTTAGGAGCCTTCAACGATATTTGATGTACAGATATGATTAACATTATTCGATAATGTTAAGTCCAAAAATATTTTTATCTTGAAGAATTGTATGAGAGTTGCACTCGCTAAACATATTTTATCTTAGAATTTAAATCTAAAAAAAAATAGAAATTTAAGAATGAGTTTAAACAAAAAATTAAACTAAAGAACATTCAAACTAAAATGTTTAAAACAAAGTTAAACTTTAAAAACCTATTTCAAATAAAATTTGAATCGAAAACAATTGAAGAACATCTATTTCTATCACACCCTTGATCAAATGAGATATTTTTTGTCGAAAAAATGAACATCTAAAGCAATTTGGACCATCACTAAAAATTGTCCATTTTCTTTTCCATTGATCTAGTAGAGATACGAGTTTTGCGACGTGCATGACCAATGTTTTCATTCAATCAAAGCAATTTTTTCCCTTTTGACAGTTATTTTCATTATTTGTTTTTAAAATTTTAACCTTGTGGTTATAATGTCCATTTTTAAGCATCCTGCTGCTCCGGCATTTGGGTTGTCCCGTGTCAAACTCCACAGCCAGTATTAATTTTGAATCTACTCATTTCTGAATGCTAGAAGTGCTAGCCATATTTTCATCAGCTTCATTATTTTGTTCAAACTTTGGAATGATCAAGATTTTAAACCACTACGATATTCTTGAAATCAATTGGAGCATGAAAGTGGAAAATCTTTCAACTTTTCGATTTTTCTTATTGAGTTATTTAAGTTAACAAAGTCAAAATGATATAATTTTAAGTCGCACAATTTATAATTCAACTTTAAACTAAGTCCCAATGGTCAACCTTTACAAGTTTTTCAAATATTTTTTCTTTAGGAATAACTATTTTAATTCCATTTATGTCAAAATGATTGCCTCGAATGTAGTTCCATTTTATTGTCTCTCTAGATCCTTGAGATAAGATAATTATCGAATCATTGCAAATATTTTGCGGAAGTAAAAAAACTCAATTTTATGCATTTATAACTCAATAAAAGAAATATTTAATTTTTTAAATTGTTAACTATAATTCCTAACAATGCAACATAATGATGTATAATCTTTTCTTCAAAATCATTATTGTAATTCTCTTTATATAAATTTAATTATGTGATATGATATTTTAAAACATGAGGCTTCTTCAGAACACAATAAAATATTATTTTGGAATATTGTCAATTTTTAATATAAAATTAACCTTTTTCATAAAATTATAAATCAAAAAAAATATTCTTCTGAATATTTAAATTGTAAGATCTTTAGACATAATTTTGTCGAATATTAAACGTGTGTTTCTTAGGACAACAACAAATCATTTTGAATATTTGCTCTTAGAGTAATATCAATATCAATAAATATTATATTTTATAAAATGATATCGGGAATAATTCAAAATTAATGTAAATAAATTTGTTATATAAAAACAAAAATAATTCTCAGAATAAATTTATTATGTTAATGAATATTCTTCAAAAATAAGTTGTTTTAGAACACCAACATATAGGAATATTTTCTTGGAATATATGATATATACAATTAAAATTATAAGTATCAAAAAAATTATTAAGCTAAAAGGAAAGAATATTTAAAAAACTAATATTACTTTCATGGATTCTACAAAAAAGGAAGCTTTAGGGCCACATCTATAGACAAATTTGTCTTATATTCATAATACAATAAAATTATTTTAAAATTTATAGATTAAAAGGAAAAAGTCATTAAAATATTTTCGTCCTATAGCCAACAAAAATTTTTCGTTCCTATAGGTCGATTATAGGAGCGATTATTTTCGTCCTTAGACAAACTATAAAATGCTTATTTGCCTAAAGTACATAAATAAAGTCACTAAATCTTATAGAAAAAATCGAGCATAAAATAAATTTTCCGCTAAAGCCGAGATATTCTAATAGGAGACATTTACTGTTCGGATTCTCAAGAAAAGGAGGCTATAGTCCATAATCTATAGAGGCGACTATTTGTCGTCCATAATACATACCTATAGCGACAACACAACATCGTCTCTAAAGAAATAAAATCGACTAATATCGTCCTTGTAGCTAAAAATTAGTCCCATAGGTCATAAGAAATGCGCAATTTTTCCCGCTTGTAATCGGGACGACTAAAGTCGCCTAATAGTCTAAATGGTTCAAGTCCGAATCTATAGAGACGACTTATTTGTCGTCCCCATAGTACAGAACTGAGAGGAGGTATGTCGTCCCTAGAGAATCAAAACTATTGTCGTCTCCATAACTAAATATTCGGTTCTGTAAGTCCTAATACCCTCAAGCATATTGGCGGGATTTTCTGCTATACAGAATTGGGACGACATTTGTCGTCCAATAGATTCTAACAATTGGGCGACATTATGTCATCCCAATAGCTCCATCTACAAATTCCCATCAAAAGCAATATTTCTTCAAATTCTCTTTCAAGCTTAGTCAAAATTCTACCATTTTGAACTCTCTTTCTCTATTCAGGTCCCAGTTTAAGGTCTTAGTTGGTCTTCAAGAGATCATTGGTCAAAATTATGTATTTCACTTATATATTTAAGATTTAGCTTCTTTATTTTTACTTTTTATTTTATTTTCATAATACATTACATTTCATAAACCTTAGAATGGGTTTGAAGATTAGTTTATTAAACACACACAACCACATTTTGGTTGTTTGATGTTTAAAACTAATCTTTGAATTTCCTATTCGCAGTTTGACATTGATTTTAAGTTATGAGTTGTGTTATCATACATTTTCCTATGATTGCCTCGACTATCGCTATGATTTTTATTGTCTCCATTTTATTTTTCGGTGTGGATTGTGTTTAAAATAGTGCGCACTTAGAGAATAGAAGGAGATTTTAAATTACACATGAAACATAGGCAATCATAGAAAAAAACACAACTCTGAATTACAAATCAATGTAATTTAGCCCACACCTAAAATTAGTATTTGAGCAAAGGTTAGGACATTCTCACACCACTTGTATGCACTTAATTATTGTTATTTTTTGGTGTTAGAACTCTAAAGTGGAAATGGAAATCGATAAGAGTTGGATAAAGTTGAATAGAAGATGGGCAAAGTGCGAAAGTTCGGCATGGTGAAAGCGTTCATAAATATGGCGAGGCCATTAGCAAATGATAGGAGGATGATTAATGTCCATACAAAGATGTATAAACATGATGATGCAATTGGTAGATGATGTTGAGTCTCACATATTTCGCGGTTTTACGAGAACTACGACGGTGGATTTATCACGGGAGAGTGAGGAAGAAATGTGAATATGCAAGGGCGAACGAAGGGCTTGTTGCGAAGATGAGATGGCGGATGTTCTTCCGATGTGGGGATGACTATCTTGGCAAATCTTGATTTAGGTTCGATGCTTTGTTCGATGCTGCATTGAGTTGTATCCGGGAGTATCTTCTTACCGTCCTAAACTTTTAACTAAGGCGATGCATTTGAAGGTGGTCAATAAGTTGACAAATAAATCGTAGATGGGCTATTGAAGTTGTTAAAATCAGCCTTCTCCAAAATCAATCTTGTCGACTCTCCTCGAGGCTAAAAATTAATGTCGAAGTTGGGATTGGGGTCGAATCTATTCATGTTTGTAGGAATGATTATGCATTATTTTGGAAGGAAAATCTTGATAAAGAAATTTGTCCGATCGCTATGAAAGTCGTTGGGTGCAAATAGTGGCAAATCCTTTGGGAAGAATGTCCCGCATAAAGTGTTGCATTATTTTCCATTGACCCAGTGAAGCGTTTGTTTGCAACAACACATATGAAGCTTGGCGGGCCTTTGACAAAAATCACCTGATTTTGCCTATGAGATAAGAAATGTTCAAGGGATTGTGCGGATGGTTTCAATCCTTTTGGTAATATGAGTCGATCTTCGACGTGGCGGTGGTTTTGGCAACTTATAATCTACCACCTTGGTTGTGTATGAAAGAAAATTTAATGCTAACCCTTTTGATCCGGTCCCCAATCACCGAGCAAAGATATGGATGTATTTTATGGCCATTAGTGGATGAGTTGAAGGTTGTGGACATCCGTATTGATCGCTGATGTATCAAGTAATAACTATATATTGGAAATCGGCGGCGATGTTATGGACGATTAGTGATTTTCCCTCGTAGTAGTTTATCGGGAGACCGGTCGGTTACAACTCATATCCAACTTGTAATGAAGAGCACCCGAGCGTGTCATGGTGAAGCGACTTATGTGGGTCATCGGCGTTTCTTACCAAGTACTCATCATTGGGAAATGATTGTACTTTCAACGGACAAATAAGAAATTGGGCGCCTCAATTGACTAGTTGCGGATATCCTCGACAACAGTGGTGAAAATTAGAACCGAGAAAAACACCCAACTATGGGGTGTTAAAAGAAAAGGGATAAGAATGAGCTAAAGGAGAAAGAAGAGCATTTTCATGAGTTGCCTCTTGGTGACAAATGAGTTGAAACACAATATCGATGTCATGCATGTAGAAAAGAATGTAGGATAGTTTGTTGGGTACATTGTTGGGCGATCTTCATAAATCTAGGATACGGAAAAAGCAAAGCGTGATTTGATGAAATTAAAAATCGAACCAGCTGCACTTGTACGAAGATAAGGGAGATTGATGAAGCTGCGGAGTACACATTTATTAATGCGATCGTCAAAAGTTTTGCAATTTTATCGGAAAGTCAAATTTTTGATGGTTTTGCATCGAATCGAGAAAGAACGTTGCCTAATAAAGCGAATAATTGGTTTGAAGTCACACGATTGTCATATCCTCATGCAAAGATTGTTGCCGTCGGGTGTCGAGCATTTCTAAACAAGACAATTTCATCCACTATTATTGAACTTTGTACATTTTCAAAAATTGTGTGCAAGGTCGATAAAGGTTAACGACAGTTAATGCTCAACAACACTCATCCTCATATTGTGCAAGCTTGAGCAATCTTTCAGCTTTTTGACATTATGATTCACCTTGGATGCATTTGCACGAAGAGGCAATTCTTGGTGGGCCGTTTACATGTGGTGGATGTATCCTTTTGGAGATATCTTAGAAACTAAAGGACTATTACGAAATCAATCGAGCTGAGGGTTCCATAGCGAGGATATTTGTTGAGCAAGTATTTACTTTTGTTCACTATTTCGGCGGCGTAGACACGATTCAACCGACCGGAGAAATGACGATCTATCGTTCCCAAAAGCGCTATCTATTTTGAATCCCAATGTGGTTCTATAGGAAGAAGTTTAGTTGTCCTCGAAAGTGATGTTCGAGCTCAAGCTAAGTTTTATACTTAACAATCGTCCTAAGATTGAAAGCGTCTTAAAGTGAGTGCGTGCGTATTTTTTAGTATCTTTAACATTAAACGGTTTTATTATTATAACAATTGCTTAATGTAATTTTACTTCAACAGTGAGCACAAGGATCGATTCGGACTTGGAGTTACCAATGTTAACTAGTTGCATAGAACCAATTTTTGACTTGGTTTCATACAAGGTAGAAACGATATCGTTTGCATTTATAATTAGTATAATGTTTGATTTGTTATTGAATTCACATCTTATTAACACAAATTTATGCTCTACATCGGATAAGGATGATATGTCTCAATGCTATCTTTGGCGTTCGGGCAAATCTTGTTGTGCATTCCTACCAAAATGTATCGTTAACGAGTTCGATTTCTAACTTATGATCGTGATATCCAGCGTAAAACACAAAATAGTGGTGTGAGTATTACAGGACCGGTGATGAAATATTTTACGGCGCCTGGGATATATTGGAGCTTTCATACATAAGCGGTTTTCGGTTGTGGTGTTTGGTATAGATGGTTTAAGTGTGACGGAAAAGAAAGGTCGAGAGAACAACATCACAAGTATTGATACCAAAGAGAGGCTTACAAAGATGACGGTTCATACTTGCTTCAGCGAGGCAAGTGTTCTATATTGATGACCCTCACGTAGTCATAAGCGGCGAGTGGTTCAAAGTCAATCATCGTACTCGTGGGATCGCCGTGACGTTTGGTGAGATAGATTTCTTGCGATGATAGCTCGTCGAACTTTCGTTGTTTGTTGATCTTGGCAATTTAGAACACATTACTATCGGTGGTCGACAATAATGCCATTCGGTTGGATCATCACCGCTAAGAGGCGCATCGTCGAATGTTAGTGGAGATGAATATAATTTTATTAACGATGAGGAGGAGGATAATGAGGAAGAGGGCGAGGCGATAACGATGAGGGCAATGATGGAGGTTAGGTTGGGCGTCGACATGGAGAGGACTGCGACAATGTCGTATGGCGATGATCGATAGAAGCAATGATAGTGACTATGGTGATCAAACAACACTTTGTAATCTTGTACTGTTATTTAGTATAAATTTCGTTATTGAATAACATATTGATAATATTTTGTCTAATTTTTATTTAAATTATATAAATAATGCGATAACATAATTTATCAAACCGACCGTTAGGGAGGTTTTTTTCACCCATAGGCCCAAATTAAGTAAATCTTTTTAAGCAAATGATATAAAAATCTCGTTCCAATAGGAGATAAATGTCATCCTTAAAAACAATTTATAAAATATTTAGGCATGCTCGAATTATATAATAACCTACGCATAATTCTTAAATTAAATTCTCTTTATACAAATTTAAAGTTAATTTGACTTTATCATCCCCTCTTCACATACTTTTCAACATTTTACACAATAATTTCTTAGAACCGATGTCTAAGATTGGCGTAAACATTTAACTATGTGAAAAATAAACTAAATAATAATTACCTATTAACTCGAATAATCCATCTTCTTGAACCATGAATATGCTCGTTAGTGATCAAGTGATTTGACAAACAATATAAAATTTTCATATAAAAAGATTTAATATTGAAAATAAGATTTAATTTTCTATTTTATTATTATTACAGGACCTCAATGGACATAGTGCATGTTTGCTAAACTAAAAATTTCACGTTACATGAATTATTTGTCGTCAAAATTAGAAATTAGTTCTTACTTATTTTAAAATAATTTTATATTTATAACTAATTATAAATGTAATCATCGAATATATTTAGAATAAATTTACTTAAAGGTGATTTTAAAATACTTTTAACTTTAGCCAAACATGCCAGCTAATTAGAATGGGCGTTTTAGTGAAATTACGAAAAATTGTGAATTCTATGAAATGTGTAAATACAATTAATTGTTGATTTGATTTTATCTTTTTAACAAATTTTTAATCAAAATCAAACAAACCTTTATTAATCAATTGCAATGTCTAGAGATTTGATATCTGCGTTTATGGCTCTAATTCAAAATATTTATGGACCTTATGTTGTTATTCCAAGATACCGATCTCATCCGATTTTATTACATTAGAGTTGTACATATAATAATAAAAATTGTACATTAGAGTTGAAATGAAATGAAGTTGAAATGAAGTTTAGAAGAAGTTTAGAGTTGAAATAAAAATTATTACATTAGAGTTGAAATGAAGTCTAGAAGAAAATCAAAAAAAAATATTAATAATAATAATAATAATAATAATTAGCGGTTCTCGCCGGACGAGCATAAAATTGTTGTCGAAAGCATTCCGATCAAATATTTTCGTTAATTTGAGCATGCTGGCGGACAAGCTAATGCATCGCTCGGGCCGCTATTCATTTTTAAATATTTTCCCTCTCCTCGTGTGTTAAATGTCAGGGGCGATTTTAGTCGTCCTGAAACTCAAAATTTACAAAAGTAAATCATTTATCTTCCCACCACTTCCTATATTTTCCACTATATCTCTTCCTTATTTGGCTCCAAAACCCAATATTTTTTGGAATTTTCATTGGCTCCAAACCCCTAGAATTTGATAAAGCTCTCCCCTCAACCACGTCCACGAGAAGCTCGGCCGCGGCCGACACTTCACCTTTGAAGACAGGAGGTACTCTTCTTGACTTCAAATGTAAGTTTCTACCGTAGCATGCTCTCTCTGGCTCCAATCGAGGAATAACATACACCCATGTACACCAATATTTTCTTCAATTTTTATCTTACTTGAGACCTAAAGCGGAAACATTAAACTCATCAAATAGCAGCTAAAATTCAAGAAAATAGGGAATGTCGAGGGAAGAATGAAGGGTTGGGAATAGATTTGGGCGTTGGCTTTGGCTTTTATGATTTTTTTAGAATTTGTTGTAATTTATCCAGATAGGATCTTGTTGAATCGAAACAAGAAGGATATACTATGCATTGTGTCCTTTTTTGTTAGTTTTAGCGACGTTCGGTTCTGCCGTTGCGATTTTCAAGTTTTGCATGATTTATTATCACTAATCTCTCGGATGTGTTTTGTAAAATGAGATGCAATGAGTTTTACTCAATTAGTGTATAAATTATAATATTTAATACACTCTATTGTTTAACACTTTAAGTTTGGATAAATTAGTTTTGCTCTTTGGAGTTGCGGCGCCTTGTTTGTATCGTCGTCTTTGGGACTCGCCAAAAGAGTAAACAACAAAAAATCAAAAGCTTGTTCAAATCTATACAAATGACAAGGTATATATGTAGTTCAATTCAACATTAAAGCCTTGTGAATTATGTGAAAACATTATTATATCTCTTTACTTGGTTACGAAGATCAAGCAGTGGTTCACCTAACTAAGCTAAATGAAGCAATATCAGTAAGAGGTGGGTTCTACTTTCTTGATTGCGGGTGGGTTCTACTTTCTTGATCATGTTTATGTTTCTAGTTGAATGTCATCTTTTAGATCTGAATAAATATACTTAAATATCAATTCAGATTGTGTACTGCGCTAACTATTTTCCGTAATGTGTTGTTTCAATCACATGTTTGGCGTCACTTTGATATTGCTAGATGGTGTCACTAAACGGTGTAAAATGCACAATCGTATGCTGACATTACATAAAATAATAAAAGAAATTATTAGTTGTTATATTGCAAAGATCTAGATGTGGCAAATTAAAGAATTGAAAGGCACACAATTATATCAAAGAATTAGTGTGCCACCTGCGTCAACCTGAGGGTTCAACGAAAGAACTACGCTTAAAATAGTTACAAAGATATATACGCTTTCATGTGTGTAAATAATTAACTCATGATGAAATTTCTGCACTGACCGACCTTGGTAGTTGTTGGAGACTTTTTTCTCTTTAGGAGAGGATTCTCTCCGCTGGCTTTTCATCATGATATCTATCCCATATGCTACAAGGCCATAATATTACTTGTGGTGCATCTGCTTTTTTGGCTTATCATCAAGACTAAGGTAAGCGAACTGTAGCCCAAAATCCTTTTTATACCACCATCAACTTCTACCTCTTCATGGTTGATCCTTGAGATCTAATTCTTTTCGGGAATGTAAGAACAACAAGAAGGAAAACAATGAAAAAAGAGACCTCAAATATATATATTCTGAAAATGGCACCTCTTCTCATATGTGGACTGTAGATCTAATTGCCTTCATACAATTTGCATAAATAAAGCGGTAACACATGAAATTTGAGCTAATTGACTTTTTGCAGGTCTCGATATTTGTGTGTTAAATCTACCTCAAAGTTTAAAGCACTTTAGAGATAAGCCAAAATTGCCAAAAATCAAATTATTTCTTGAACAAGCAAGCAGGGTTTTTACTTTTTGTCTCCCTTTAGATGCTAATGCAATGTCATGTCGAAGGCCATCCAATTGATTTTAAACCACAGTTTCACCAATTCAAACCCGATGAAATATATATTTGAGATCTGTACAAAAAGTATCCAACTTTGCACCTGTGTAGAAATTCAGTTACAACTACAAAATTAATTACATGTCGTCCCCCCCAAACTAATACAACAATACTATGACAAGGTGGAAATATAGAAGAGGGGATGGAGTTCGAGGTTTTAGTTTTGATACTTGGAATTGTTTTTGCCTATTTATGCTTGTCATTTGAAATGATTTTATATACATCTTAATCTTATTGGTACTAATTAATTATGCTTGTTTAATTAGAACTAATTGACCAAGCTAAGCAGCGTAATACAATGTAGATGTATTAAACCATGGAGGGGATGGTGAGATGAGCCTCCACATGAGCATGCAAATAGGCTACAAGGCATGTTGGCCGAGACGGGTAAGATAATTTTTGGCGCAGAAATAGTGTACTTATTCAAAGTGATTTATATAATAAACCATTTTTTTGTGACCGTGGCGCTGTGACATACAAAAAAGCGGGGCCCTTCGAGATCATTACATCTTTGTTAAACTATTCCGATTACTAACAGGAAAAGACCACTCCCCATAGATTTTGATACAAAGAGGGGACCCTATTTACCCCTCTTGGAAGAACAAAAATACTTTTCGAGAGTTGTAGGGACACATGGAGACAATTTGTGCCACTACTTGATAGATGGTAGAATGTTCCAAAGGAACAAAAAGCGATGCCAGCGAAACTCGTGACATCGTAAGTGAATTAGCCGTTATTTTATCGTTGAGTATGCTTTTAATAAAGTCTAACTTCAATTACTTAAACAAGATTGATTTGCTATAAGAATTCTTGACGTCAATCATAGGCATTACTCTAAAGTGATTACAAGCTCATTGTTGATTGGGTATCGGTAAAATACGAGACTCTGGCGATATAACGTCGATTACAAAGCCAATGTGAATGCATATATAAGAGATAAAATGTCTTTGTTGTACCCTTCTGAGTAAACTGACAGCATCATGTATGGGAAAAAGAGACACATAGATACTCACCGAGTAAAAAGAAATTTAAGGTAAGCACAATTCTATTAATTTAATTAAATGATTTTCTGTTAAATATTAATATTAACATTGTATTCATTTCAATTATAAAATTTTTATAGGATATTTTCAATGACGAACAAAGTGAGCGAGGAAAAAAATAAATTATACTAGCACTCTTGAGGGGGTCCAAAAAACTATAGTTGCTCACAGCGTTTCGATATGATAACATATATTATTTTTTCATCCATAATTTCATTTTCAAAGTATGAAAATATGTTTGAGTTATTCGTTTAATATTGCATACTTATACATTGGGACGCCCAGAGACGTGCAAGAGTGGTCGAAGGTGTCATTGAAGACTTTCTAAAGTCAACCATCAAAGAAATGGCTAGTGGGTGAGCGGGGTAATATGCATAGATTATGTACATAAAATTAATACATGTGATTATATACGGTGATCTATTATCTTGTTAATTTTTGAGTTTCACATTTAATTGACAAATATTTTAAAATTTGATTATTTATGGAAAAAATGGTGGAGGCAGGAAAGAGCAACGCAGCAATGAAGCTAGCTCAGTGGCCGTGGCAGTGCGAAACACGAGCGTTGTTCTTAAGGTCACGGGAGAGAGGAGGGGACACAGCAGCGATTGGACGTGGTTTTGAGGGGCACTTCCCTGTTCTCACTGATCCCACTACAACACATTACAGGACCAACATAGTACCAATCAATCTACTAAAGGCAAGAAATGTATTGAAGTCCAAAATGGAGACATACATGCCTCTAAATGAATGAATTTATGACACCTTTAATTGCAGTAATCTGCAATGCCATCACATGCCGGGTTAATTCATTGGCCGACATCACACCACCACCACCACCACCCTTGTCACCTATGCATGAAGAGAGTTAGATTAACTTTGAGCAGCGAAGATTATTTTATCGATCTTTTAGTCTTCATACATGTCTATCTATTTTAGTTGTACATCCTTTTGTTTTGGCAAGTATTATGGTTATTTTGTGTTGGTAGTTTTTGTTTTTGTGCATAGATTTTTAGGATGTTTTGGTAAAATTTGTTTTTTGTGTACAAATATGATAATATAATTAATATTATTTAAGTTGTTTTAAACATTTTATTTAATGTTTCTATTAAGTCATTGGTAATAAATAATTTTAATTAGTATTAAAGTGTAATAATTACTATAATCAATAAATTTGAAAAAAAAAATTAATTACTGACGACAAATAGTTTAATAGGCCATGTGACTATTTTTTATAGATATTGGGACGATAATAGTCGTCCCAATAGTTCCCAATAGTTTGTCCTTGTAGATATTTTTCTATTGGGGCGACCAATAGATATTTTCTATTGGAGCGACAATAGTCGTCCCAATAGTAATAAACGTCCTATAGATATTTTTCTATTGGGACGACTAATAGTTTAACCTATTGGGACTGACAATAGGCGTTTTCTATTGGGGCTGACTATTTGGTCCTAAAAGTTTCTAACCTATTGGGGCGATAATAGTAATCCCAATAGATTAATTAAACACCCACTATTCAATTTGAAAGTGGGACATAAAAGGATTTACATTGTTGTCGTCCTATGAATCCAATATATATTAAGGACGACAAATTTCGTCTCAATAAATATTTTTCGAAATGAATATTTGGAAGAAAGGAAAGATGAAATAAAGGGCTATAGGGAACGATAAAAGTGGGTCCCTATAAACCGCATGAATATATTGGGATGACAATTGTGGGTCTCTGATTGACTTACTAGGAGGCGGGCTTATTGGGGCGATCGTTAAGACGACTATGTACGCACTGCAGAACTTTCAAGGCGACAATTCTATCATAGGGGACGACAAAAGTCGTCCCTATGGTTACCCTTTTTTCTTGTAGTGGATGTCACGTAAAGTGGTTATCCCAATGGCAAATATTTTCGTTTTGAATTACTGAACATCGCATAAAAAAAATTTAAACAAAGAAGTCTTACTGTCCCGAGATTGACATGCATGGATTTAAATATTAGTTTATGGGACTTTCTCTTAAACAACCCAAAAGCACTAATTATGATTATATAATTCTGTAATGATATTGAATTAAGATTAACATAAAAAAGAAAATTTTATACTTCTCCCTGCAATCTCCAACAATTGTACACAATTATGATTAGCGGTTAATGGACATTATGATAATTAAGCACAACAATGTTGAATGCAAATCATTGAATAAGCGTAAAAAAAAAATTTGCACCACGTAAATATCACAGAAATAATTACATAATCATCAAATACATGCAAATCTTTTCTAATTACATGAAATTTGTAATATAGGTTTACTTTCTTTATTCATATGTTCTAAATTATAGTTTACTTTCATTATTGATATTATAATTAATTTGTTGGCTTTGTAATATACGCTTTATCGGACCGGCCGTTTCAAGCGGGAAGCTGGATGTACGGGTCACAAAACTAGTCCAGTCTACCAATTTAATTGAGTATTAGAAAATCGAACTGAGCGGGATTTGAGCTAAGAAAACAAGTAGAACCAGTCTAGTTTTAATGGATTTTCAGATTCAAAATCACTCATTGTGATTTCTTCCTCATTCTTTTCCATTTCTCCCATTGTTCTTCTTTTTCTTGATTTGTTCCTCATTTTTGTGATATTTTTTAATTAATTTTTAATTTTTTAAATTGAAACTTATGAAAAATCTATTTAAAAATTTTTTAAGTTTTGTAGAGTAATTTGTCTATAAATATTGGTTTATTTACAAATAACTTATTTTAGAAATTTTGTGAGATTTTTGATTAATTTTTAATTTTTTTATTCAAATCGGTTCAACCTTGGTTAGGCTCGGTTTCTACCTTTGACCACTTAACCCGTTTTTTTTACGGATCGATGGCAGTCCGGGTTTTTACTATACATTGGCAATATATGTTATTGTTGTGTATCTTGTTATCTACAATTATATTATTGTATGGTATATTAGAAAAACCTAAGTAAAGATTTATTCAACTATAATAATTAACTTTTCTTAATCGGTATGAAAATGGAAATAAGCCTATTTTTGTGGGACGAATTGAGTAGTTGATAATCTTGTATATTTAATTATATTTATAAGGGAAACTTTGTTACATACCAATATTTAACTTGCATTTGATAAATGACAAAACTATCAAAAAACATGGAACAATCGGTCTAAAATTGTAAAAATCAAATTACAGCGTGTGTTACATATCTTCCTTATATTATTTAACAATAATAAATAAATAATATTGTGTAGAGAAAAGATAAGATTTTGTAACCGACATTTGAATAGAATGAACATAAAAATATGATATAAGTATATAACTAGATTATCTTTCATCAAATTCTATCTATAAAATTTAAGATTAGTTACTATCATATTTTACAATTAAAATATCGGTTCGTGAGAGAGAGAGAGAGAGTATATTATGTCTCTTATTGAAGAAAGTAGCGGTGGCTCGAATATGAAACATTGTGATCAACATCTCACAGATAGACGGCCGCATAAAAAGGGTCACACAATTAACGATCAAATACTAAACCATTATAGCGGTCATACTTGATCACAAATTATAACCTTGAGATAACTAGAGAAAATACACCGAGATTATCATGTCACAACTATCATACTAGAATAGCATTCTTCAAATATTTAACATGAAATTAAAGTCATAGCCACAAGAAAGGGGTCACATAATTAATACTAAACCATAACGTACGTTATAACAATCAAAACTATTACCAGGATAATTGGTGACAAGCATATACCTCAGTTATCATGTCACAAACTATTACATAATCAGGTCACATACTATCACTAAATAATCACAATAAATAACACACAAAAATCAATATTACCATTGAAGATTTGGAGCTAAGGTTTTTTGAAATTTGGGGTTGAACAAAAATTGAAATCGATTTTTAGGTTTGCATTGAAACTAATTTTGGATGAATTTTTTAAAATACTTTCTTGAATCGGCGAGGATGATGAAGGTTTGGACAAAATAGATTATCTCCATGTTTTGATTTTGAAACTCCCTAAATGGATGATGAAGGTCGATCGAGTTTGTTGGGAGTAGTGTGACAAAGTTTTGAATGCTAAAATCTTTTTCTTTAACAATATGATATCAATTTCCTGATTATTAGGAAAGATAAATACAAATAGTGATAATAAATTATTTTATTATTAATTAAATATTTAATTAATTAGTTAGATTTTAATTTATTAATTAAATAATACTAAATTTTCAAAAAATAAATTGTTAACCTTATTTGTCAAAATAAATGTATAAAAGTAGTGTTAAGCTTAATTATCACTATTTATAATGAGTAAAATAGTACATAAGAGAATAATCTTTCATAAATGTTAAGTGTGAAATTAGCCCACTCATTAATGTGAAATACTATAGGATTTCTTCGGGCATTAAAAGCCTGTATTAATGTAGGTCCATAGTGCAGGTAAAGGGACATGGGCTTGAATTTCATATTTTAGTATCAAACTAGAACTGACTGATATACCTGATGTTGATGAATGAAAAATCGTAATATAAACAAACAAAAAATTAATATTCTCTCGCAATTTGTCCTCGAAGATTAATATGAAACGATTGTATGCAATTTTAGTATTCTAACTTGTAGACTATGATTTTATGATGTCAGTGTGAATGTGCCTTCGTGTTCTTGACAAATGGGTTCAATAATTCAGATTTTATGAAATGATTCATCAGATAAATTATGCCCACTAGACCTCTTAGTTTACGTCAACAAATCTTAAACAAAATATTGAACAACAATCATAGGCATATCAAGGATTCTCAAAGACAAATAATTAACAGCCCTCTTTCGCTTGAAAATTCAAGTGCACGATATCAAGCGAATAATAAAGACTAGATGAAGTATGGTTCCACAAGAATGAATGTGGTTCTATCTAACCAATTTTGTCCATTTGTTGAATTTCTACTATATATATATATATACCTTTCCTATAAAATTTAAGAGACAAATTGAGATTTGTCTACAGAATTAACTTTTCTCCACAAACTCGTTTTTTAGGGTCATGGTTTGTTTTGAATTTTTATAAAATGTGATATCTTGTGCCCACAAACATATACATTGTCCCAACAAAAAATTAGTCGGGCAAAGCATATCTTTTGCCGACAAATTCACTACAAAATTTTATACTACGCCTACAAAATTTTAGGAGACAAAAATTTTGTTGGTAAAGTTACTTTTTCCAACAAAAAGCGATGTATTGTGGGGTTATAATTTGCTACAAAATTTTCATGAATGAGAGGACTTGTGGCAACAAATATGAGCATTTTACGTTGACAAAAATTTGTCAAGTAAAATATATATTTGATCGAAAAAAAAAAAAATTAATAAACATGTAGGCTAATATTTAGCGGGAAAATTTCCAATTTTTTGTTTTTACTCCTACAAACAAAGTATTTGAAGGTAAGAAAAAAAAATTTAAATATACCAAATACAAAATTCCTCTTAAGATATTAATTACTGCTTAAATCCATCCCACCCCTTCTACCATGGCTTCTCACAAGTGCTTTGCCTCCCACCTCCCACCTCCATAGAATTAAGTATGAAGCCAGTGTCCAAATTACCTCACTGCCTCCCGTCCCCCTACATAGAAGCCGATTGCCCAAACCTCCACCATGACCTCCCGCCTCCATAGAAGCCGGTTCCCAAACCTATCTCTCTAACTTTTCGTGAGAAGTGAAGCTTCAACTGCAGTGATATAACCCAAAAATTTTCCCTAAACCTCCCTCTCGGCACTTTCTATAGAAGCGATTGTCCAAGCCCTTCTCAATTGAACATTGTGTAGAAGCAATTACCCAAGCCCAAGCACACAAGAAAGAAAGTTAGGTTTGAAATCTCACTTATTTTGATTATTTTAGTTGTTGTTGAAGTGTGAATATTTAATGGGTATACTTGATTCTTATTATTTATCTCCAATAAAAGAAATTTTCGTTAAAAAGTAGGGATTTTTCAATCAAGCGTATTTTATTTTTCATTTAATAAGATTTTGTTTACAATTGAATTAAGATTGTATACGATTTAATTACTTGACTATATATCTTAAATGCCAATTAGCACTTGATAAATTTTTTACGTACCTTGTGTTTCTCTGGTGTGTTTTACGATGTGTTGAGAAAAGCGTGTGTTTCACTAAAATTGTATAAAGTTGCATCTTGAAATCACGTTTCATTGGTTAAAGGAAAGCTCAAGATGAAGGCGCTCAAGATGAAGACAGTGGAAATCTTTTCAATCCTAGGATGAGATCTTTTTGGCTTACGATATACATTTCATTTCTCGAGGCTTTTCACTTTTCGGTTTGGAAGCGTTTAGGGCTTTTACGAAAAGGGATACTCTCCTTTTGCTCTAAAACTACGAAATCTTCATCTCCTTCTCCTTTTTCTTTTGTTCCTTCATCGATTGATGATTCTTGGTAATAGATAAAGCGTATGGTTCTTTATTCTTAAATCTCACGAATCAAACAAATGAAGGTTGTGATGTTCTTGTGTGAGCGATGGTGAGGATTGATTAAAGCGATTTCTTGAGAGTTAAACCGCGGTGGTTTACTAAAGTACAGTAATACTCAATAATATTGTATTTTTGTTCTTTGGTTGGTTGTTATATTGATGCTTGGAGCATATTCCGCATTGTGGATCTTGGAAACGAGGAGGATGTGGGTGTTAGATCCGGTCATTGAACCTCGGGCTTAGGCCAAAAACAAATCTTGTGTTGTTTATAGTTTCTTGTATATTTTTTACTTAGCTTAGTTGAATGTTTAATCTTCTTTGAAGTTATTGATAGTCTTTGGACCTTATAGTGGTATCAAAAGCTGATCGCTTTCTTGAAAGAGGATATGTGAAAATATTCAGCGTTCTATACAAATTTAGAAACCTTATGGTGAGATCTAACCTTTTCGTTTAACCCACATTTGTTAAATAAGTAGGTTTTTCTTTTGTTTCTCTAAAACTACCACATTCTCTAAATCCCCTAGAGACTATTCTTTGTTCCAAATTCTCCATCTGAGGTCTTGGGAATCGAGATAAATCCGGTATGGGAAGTGTTCTTGGAGTTCTTTTCTCTTGGAGACAAAAGTTTATCACTACAACAAAAGAGGGTCTATGGCGGCGACATATATTGCGGCGACAGCAAGTCGTCTCTATTGATTCTACATAGTAGCGGCGACAAAGATATGTCGTGCAATACTAACAAAATCTTATAGCGGCGACATATGGCGTCGCTATAAAACTATAATCGTCTCTGTTACTTAGAGGCTATAACGGCGTCTTTCGGTGTAGTAGCAACTAAGATTAGGAAAGAGCGAGGAACTAATGGCGGCATTTGATGCATAAATAAGCGACGACAAATGTCGTCATAATTGTTCTTGAGGATGATGATGTAAGTCACGTGAATCATGAATTTTCTCGTAAAGTGTGATGGGATTCTATAGAGGCGACATATGTCGTCGCTATTTACCAACCTCATTTTAGCGGGAAAATTCGCGCCCAGATATTATATATAGCGGCGACATATGTGGTCGCTGCTATATCATTGATCAAATATTGTGACGCGTGACTAATTACTTTCCTCGTAAAATGGGAATGCTCCTTTAGCGGCGACATTTATCTATAAAGCGACGACAATGTAAATCGCTATAGACTCTTCTTTATCTTCTTCCCATCTCCGCATTTACGTATGCGCATACTACACAAAATAAATTCTTCTCCATCTCCGGTTTCTTCATCTCCATTTCTTCATAATCATCTCTTGACCTCCGATCGGCTCATCGCGACAAATATTAATTATCAACAATTTCGGTGCAAAATGGCCGACCCGTAGTGAAGTTCCATAGCTCTCGGTTCGGATACATTTCCCAATTTTGGTTAAAGTCCATCTTGATCTTCAAAAATGCGATTCGAGACCTAAATGCAGAAATCGGTCCGGACCTATGGTCCGGCGTCATATTCACGTCATCGAGGATGGTTTATCATGTCCATATATGGGGCGTCCTTCACATTAAATACACCAAAGGGAATGTCTTGTAAGCATTAAATGCCCGAGCTTGGCATTTAATGCCTAGTCTAGATAGGCCATTTAATGCTGTCTCGACATTAAATGGAAGGAATCATTACATATTTTTCTATAAATATGAGGCATAAATGTCCTTCGATCGGACATAAAAAGCACTTAAAAAAAAGCACTCTTATAAAGATCATATAATCGGGTCTTCTGCTAGCGTCTTTACCTATCTACTACTCATTACTGATCATAGCCGACCTCAACACTTGTCTTTAAGTTGGCTAGGAAATTATACAAACCATTTTCCAACATCAACGAGTTTGGCGCTAGAAGGAGGGTGAGGCGCTCTCCATATTCCGAAATCACCAAAAGATCAATTCTTGATCATCACACCTAAACACTTCATCTATAAAAGCCTCCAAACATGAGCAGCGATCGCGACTCGAGGGCTCGTGGTCAAGGAAGAACCAGGAGCCGACATGTTGACCTTTCCCGGGTCTTGTACATGAGACAACAATCAGAGAGAAACTTGAAATCAAACCCGTCCCGAAAGGAACAGTTCTACAAAACTTCGAGTACATAACTCTTGCTGTTGAGCGACTTGAGAAGAACGAGCCACCACTAGACAAGTTTACGACTCGAGCGAGTTCCCGGCAATGTAACAAATCAAGACAGACCGTCGTGTGAAAAAGAAGATTGGAGTTTGGTGATAAAGCTCATCGAGAAAGCAAATGAGGAAAAAGCATCGTCCTAGTCCTCCCGGAAAAGGCGCAGCGCGGTGATCTGACGGCGTATTAGAACCTTCTAGGACAACCACTTCCAAATCACGCACGACGAGCGAAGCGCAAAAGAAAGGAAGGAGCTCCATCTATGGCGACATCGAGTGTACAAAACACCCGAGATGAGCTTGGCGATGGTAAACAATGTCTGGCGAAATGTGGAAGCAAAGCAAAAAGAACACCCCAGAAAGAATCGCGCCATGCAGACACTCTCTCAGTTCGCGAGAGGATATCTTAGCAGCCCTGCCGAAAAATTTGAAAATGCCGCGGTGACTAGCTATGAGGGCGGCCACGATCCGTTGGTCATCTCGGCAGTACACCTCTGGATGGAACTCCAAGGAGATGGCGCAATCATGTGCGAGCATTTCTCTAACCTTAGGAACGAGCAATGAGGTGGTTCGAAAAATTACCACAACGCCCATTCGAGTTGGAATGACACATCGGGTGGGTTCGTCTCCACCTTCATGGGGAGCAGAAACTCGATCTACTCCAAAAGGCGCCTTGTTAGTATCAAACAAGGCGGGCCCAAGATCTTTGAGGTCCTACATGGATCGATTCGGCAAAAGGATAGTGGAAGTGGACAAAATTTTTCGTGTGTTGCTCTAATGGCGGGTCCTGTCCGGGATTAAGGACCAAAACTTCGATTACGGTGGTGGGTCCGAGGACGGACCGACAACATATCAGATTCTAGCTGAGGTGAAACACATCGGTGTTGAGGAAGCCGCCTCAGAGCCAAGAGAATGAGCGGATCCGTCGAGAGAGGAGCGGTGTGTGAAGAGTAAAGAAAGACCCCAAAAGCAGAAAAAGAAAGAGCCTGGAAGCGGCGAAATTCCATCACCTGGTGGGACTAGACTGCTCCACCAAAGTTTCAAGGATACCACATCACGAGACACCTCGCTTGAGCGTCTGATGAAAACCAAAGGCAAGGACATCCTCAAACCACCAACTCCCTTGAGGCGAGCTCATCCGGGCTAAACAAAAAAAGTATTGTAGATACCATCGGTCCACGAGACACGACAGCGGCAGTGTCGAGACTTGGCGAAATAAAAGCCTCATCAGGGCGAGGTCACCTAAAGAGTTTCTAGCTTGGCCTGAGAAGGAGGTGAGCCACGCCAACCATGAGGCGGATCGACTTACCACCCCGCCTCGACAGGCGAGGAGAAATCCACATGATAGTCGGGAAGCCAACATCTAGAAGGGTCGAAAGAAGAAAGCGTCGCAAGCTCTCTAGAAGCTCATACCGACTACCAAGTCTTGTCGGGCGCCATATCGCTGACCGGGACCTTGAGAAGAAGTTCTTTTCTCGAGGAAGATGCATCTCATCGTGTGACCACATTGAGAGCCTTTTCGTCATTACTATGCCGATCTCAAGATCGATATTCATCGAACAACTGGTAGATAACGGTAGCTCTGTGAATGTCCTATACTTGAAACGTTCAAACAAATGGAGATTGACACACGACACGTAAGGCCCTTCCACGAAGCCTCACGAGGATTCATGAGGGGACTCACGTGGCTTAGAAAGGACGAGATCGCCCTCGTCGTCGAGCTCAGTTCCCTCCATGTCGTAGGAGAATCATTGCGGATTTTGTAATTGTAGACCTCCCATCTAATTACAATGCTATTACGGGACGACCAATACTACTGTGAGCTCAAAGCAATGCCTCCATCTATCATTATGCTATCAAATTCTCTACTTCCCATGGGGTGGGCATAGTGCGAGGAAGTCGACTAGTGGCCGGGCGCAACATTACCTTCCCGGTAGGAGTAGGCATGCTTGAGGAAGTCCGAGAGCTTCCAACAAGCGGTGCGGGACATGGATGACTGGCGCGGGACCACGTGGAAGATACGGGTCATCTGGGCCCGGGTGGAGATCTGCAAGTGGAAGGCCGAACCATGGAAAGAACTGGATCTCGATTGAGGTGGAAGCCTCAACCATCACGAGAAAAGTCCTGCGTATCGGGAAAGAACTCAATGAATCAATGAAATCTCATTCGCGACCTTCCTAAAAAACAACAACGATGTCTTCGCATGGGAACACATGCAGAGACATGGAAGGAATAGACCCCAAAATCTCGTGCTGCGCTTAACCTGGCCCGGACATCAAACCGAGGCGGCCGTGGCGGCGTCCTCTTAACCCGAGAAAGGTATAAAGCCTAGCGAAAGTCGATAAAGGCTGCTCAAGTGCGGCTTCATCGAAGAATCACGTTATCCCGATGGGTGGCCAATCCTCGTCTACGGTAAAAAGAGCAGCGGAACTTGGAGGGTAGCCATTGACTTTACGATCCGAACAAAGCTTTCCCTAGGATGACTTTCACTCCCCAATAGATCAAATGGTGGATGCCGCTGCCGGGCATGAACCAAAGCTTTATGGATGCGTACTCCGGATACAATCAAATAGCCATGCACGAAAGTGACCAAGAACATACCTCTTTATCATCGGCCGAGGTGCATGCGCGCTGTCGAGTTATGCCTTTCGGATTGAAAAAATGGAGCAACTTATCAAGGACTAGTCAACTCGATGTTTTCCAAGCTTATCGGAAAAACCATGGAGTATACGTTGACGATATGCTTGTCAAAAGTACCGAGGCAACAGATCACATCAACACCTTTATCGAGATGTTCTCTATCTTGAGAAGGTATAAAATGAAGCTCAATCCTACCAAATGTTCTATCGGTGTGGGCTCGGGAAAGTTCTTGGGTTACATGGTTCACCATAGGGGTATTGAGGCCAATCCAGAAAATCGAGGCTCTCGAAAATGAGACATCTACCAAAATTAAAGAGGTACAAAGCCTAACGGGACGGATAGGTGGGCTCGATCGCTTTGTTTCAAGGTCAACCGGCAGTGCAAACCCTTTTCGACGCTCTGCGAGGTGGCAAAGAGTTCAAGTGGAGTGAGGCATGCCCGACTAGCTTTTGAAGAACTAAAAAAGCAACTAGCACAAATTTCCCATTGTCGAAAATCGCTAATTGAGGAAGTCCTTACCTTATACCTAGGCATGCTCAAACACTCGATCGGCTGTACTGTGCGGATAAGACGGACGGTATCCAAGACCCGATTATACTCAAATCGTGCACCTAGTATGATGCCGCTTTTCGTGCATGCAGTCCAGGTGGAGAAATTGGCGTATGCCCTCATCATATGCTGCAGAAAACTCGGACCATACTTCTTGCAACATCCAATAGAGGTTCTATCAAACTACCCACGAGGCAAGTCCTACAAAAACCCGACACTTGGAAGACTTGTAAAATGGACGAGGAGAGCTCTCGGCCGATTCGAGGCTCCACTTCAAACACTGAACTTCGATCAAAATTCAAGCTCTAGCCGACCGTTCTTGCGAGTTTAGTCGAGACACAAACCAAGCACCAAACAAGAAGAATGTTGGACTCTCTTACGATGATGGATCCTCAAGCGAAACATGTGCGGGGAGGCGGGTTGTCTTGATGAGCCCAGATATGGAACCATTGTGTGTCGAATCTCTACGATTTGATTTCCATGCCTCTAACAACATGGGTGAGTCTACGAGGCATTAATCAGCTGGTTTAAGATTTGCAAGAGGCATGGAATTAAACTTAGACTACTGCGTTTATAGTGACTCCCAGTGGTGGTCAATCAAATCAACAAGTCCTACCAAGCAAAGGCGAAAGGATGGCGTCTTATTCACGAGTAGTAGAAAATGAACTCAAGTCGTTTAACACCGTCAGTCGAGACAAATCCCGAGAACTCGAGCGGCGCTGCGATGCTGCAGCGAACTCGCTACCGGTGGGGGTATAGAAGAGTAGGAGAACATCCGATTGGAAGGATCGTGCGGTCCGGCAATCGATTAGCCCGAGCACAAACTTACCACATCCGAACTGAGCTCTAGGCGGGACGACGAGATCACCAATTCCTAAAGGATCGTAAGGTCCCCGAGATAGCATGGCAGCGAAAATTAAGGATCGGGCGGCAAGATATACAATAATCGGCGATGTCCTATACAAGAAGGGTTTTAAACTTCCCTAACGAGATGTCTAAAGGAAAATGAAGCGAAATACGCCCTCGGTGAAGTTCACGGCGAAGGAGTATGTGGCAACCATCTTGAGGCGATCGGCGCATAAAAAATCTTAAAATCAAGGTACCCGGCCATCGCTAAAAAGGACTCCGTCGAATTAGCCAAAAAATGCGACAAATGCCAAAGGTTTGGCCCCACCATTAGAAACTCATCCGGAAGGGCTGATCTCAATCCTTAGCCCATGGCGTTCTCGAAATGGGGATCGACCCTGTCGAACCCATGCCAACTGGAAAAAGGTGAACTAAATACGCCATTGTTCATGAGACTACTTCACTAAGTGGGCGGAAGCGAAGCGCTTAGCCAAGATAACAGAGCAGTAAAACTACGGTTTCATATGGAAATCGATCGTCTGCAGATTTGGAGTCCCATACTCGATCATTACTGGACAACGGAAAGTAGTTCGACAATTCTAAACTCGGTCGTTACAAGGCGAATATCGAGCTTACTTCTCCTCCAAATCACCCCTAGTCCAGCGGTCGAGGTCAAGCCGTAAACAAGATTATTAAGCACACCTTGAAGACTCGCTTGGATGAGTATGAAGGAGCTTGGTGAAAGAACTCCCAAGCGTGCTGGTGGTCTTACCGAGACAACGTGCTTGGTCAAGTCACGAGAGAAACACCTTACTCACTAGCTTTTGGAACCAAGGCATCATCCCAGTGGAGCTCGAACTCCCATCCTTTGCAGAGTTCGGACTTTTGATGAAAATCGCCTTGATGATGCCATGATAGCGAGAAACCTACCCGAGGAAAGAAAGGAGGTGAAGGCGAACCGAAATACAATTTACAAACGAGAAACGCATAGGTATTGCAACAAAGAAAGTTAGGGAGCGAAATTCAAAGTGGAGATTTAGTTTTTAAGAAAGGTTTTTTGGCAACAAAAGAGCCAAGCGGAACACTTGCTCGAGGCGGGAAGGACCTACAAGATCGTCACGGTCTAAAAAGCGAGACTTACGAGCTCCAAAATCTGAAGAATTTATCACTCCCACACCGTGGATGCAGAACACTGAAGAAATACTATCGATAACACTTGCCTACAAAGGCCCATAGGCATGTGCTACTTTTGTTAAAAGAAGCCACATTAGCTTCCACCTTGTAAACTTCAAGTATGAATCAAAGGACATTTGCGAAAATACTTGCGTTAAAAACCACAGTCTAGACATGATCGAAACCTATCTAACCTGAAGTCCCATAAGCCAGGAACATCGTTGGATGGCGTAAGTGCTCGTCACCAACAACCAAAACTAAAGTCCCTTCATCCCAGGACGGTTTTCAAAAATACGATTAGATCTCGAGACCGAACTACGTTCCCAAAAAAGAGTTCGTCCCTTATGACCGATGCGAATACTTGAGGGGCATCCACACCCCAAACCAAAATACATTTCAGTCGGGACCACATCCCAGAAGATTAATTCTCTCAAGTTTGACTTCGCCTACATACAAAAGCCGGATACTGTGAGTTAGAAGTTGATTGATTAAAATCATCAAAGGCGTCGTCTAAGTCGAAGTCCAAAGTCGAGATACGTGAAGTTAGAAGTTGATTGATTAAATTCATCAAAGGCGATCGTCTGAAGTCACGAAGTCAGAAAGGACACGTGAAGTTAGAAGTTGATTGATTAAATTTATCAAAGGCGTTAAGTCCTAAGTCGAAGTCCAAAGTCGGATCTCGGAAGATAGAAGTTAAAAGCTAATTGATTGATTTCAATAAGGCCTTGAGCGGCGTTAACCATTAGTTAAAACTACAAAAGAAATCAAGCATCAAGTCAAAGCAAAGCAACGGTACTTTTATCGAAAAACTTCGGTCTAATACAACAAAATTCAAAGCTTGATGCAGACGAAGAGCAGAAGTTCAATCTTGACACAGGCTGATCTACTTCTTTAGGAGATGGAGGATTGAGTGTAGAATTTTCTTCGATTAAACAGCTCATCCTTCGAGGCCCGAACATCCCGGTCCGGGGCAGCTTCTCGGCTTCTGCCGCCTCAATCAGTTCCTCCATCGTGAGAAGTAGACCATCTCTTGCTCTTGCCCCGAGATAGGCATGGAAGATTTAAAATCGGCCACGGCCTCATCCCGGTCCATGACCTTATCCAAAAAGCCATAAGTTGACCCGGCTCTTCTTCTTGGTCTCCGGCTCGCACTGGCTCTCAGTGCTTATGTTTTTCTCTCCTCGTCCGGCTCCGCCCGCCAAGGCATTTAACTTTCGACCTCATGCCGCCTCGACTCTCTGCGTCCTTGCTCGCATGGGGCGTCTCGGAAGATATTTTAAGCTTTCTCCTCGATGGCTTCGGCGTAACTTTCCTCCTCCTCTCTCATAGGTGGGCGTCGGCTAGCATCCTTCCCATTTTCTCGGCGGCCAGTAGGCTGACACTGGTCCGGAAGTATTGACCAGATGCTGCAATAATGGACTCCACCCAGTCCCCATGCCGTCCGGATATTTTTCTTTGGGTTTGAGTCCAACTCTTCCCTATCACGGTTATTGCCCTCTTTCTTTGAAGAGGACAGGCAGTGATATCACCCCCAGTAGGAGAGTTGGACCTAAAGAAGTCGCGGACTGGTTTGGGGAATCGAACATGAACCTCGTCGAGATACTCCTCGTCCTTGCTCCAGGGTGGGCGACCCGAGATACGCAGGCGGGAGGCTGCGGCAGTGGCCAGTCGAGGCGCGATAACGGGCAGCGCAGCCTGGCCGGGAAGAAGGTTATCTCCTCGGCCTTTCGAGCGGGGACAGAGAGCAGCTCGAGGACCGAGCAGGTTCGGTCGGGGAGTCGAACATTGGGCACTTTGATCGTCAGTCGAGACCTTTCTCTTGCCCTTCCCGGCCTGAGCTTTCTTCTTAAGAAGAGCCGAGATATCCTTCATTCCTTCAGCGGTTTGACTTCGAACAACAAAAGTCAAACTAAACATATTAACATGAAAAGAAATGACAAAGTAGCCCGGCTCAGGAAAAACTTTCACAGACTTGCGGATAACTTTGAGGCCCCAGGAGAGAGAGGCAATGGCACTAAAGTTCTCCTCAGGTTATCAACGAGCTGCTAGATCGGAGATCTTCGCTAATGTCTCGGCCCTCCAGGAGCTCTATCGAGGACTCGGTGTGGGATCTTGAGGAATGTACCACAGGAAGCAAGACAAATAGAGCAGTCGAGCAGAGATGCGGTTAGCAAGGCCGAACAAGTAAAGAAATACCCTTACTTAGTTCGTGATAACAAGCGGGATGTTCACATCGGCCTACTATCGTTCGCGGAGAATTGCCATGGACCTCGGGCGAAGAACGGAACTTTTCCAATTTTTATTGAGTCCAGGAATTACAGGTAGCAGCGCAGACCCCGTCTTCGCCTTCAAGCTGAAGCGTACCACCGGCCAGAACCTCTTCCCATCCGATTTAAAAGAATACTGTGTTAAATTTCCTAGCGAGGCGAAGAAAGCCGAGCTTCTCCCGGGAGGATGAAAGCCTCATGATCCTCCAACCATTAGGACAGAGCTGGGTTGGAGCTATTCTCCACTTCACGCAGGGAACTTCCTAATGATCCTAGGGAATGGAAGTCTAAGCCCGGCCGGCACGATGCGGCTGGTTCAAAGCCACACAACCCAGCGGATAATCAGGCCGGGTCCTCGGGACCGAGGGCGAGAACTCTATCTCATCACAGGACTCTATAAGTCCTATGCGATCTGGAGTTGTTTCTCATTTACTTGAAGGAAAAGAACACACTGCTTCAAACTGGGCCGTCTAAGCCACCTCGACATCTGCCTCCCTCAGGCCTGCGGGCTCTGAACCTAACTTCTCCCCACCACTCGTCTCGGCTTGGACACGACCTATTGGGAGAGGGCGGTTAATAGATCCGGGCTGAGGACTTGGTCCTCATTTATCCCTCTACCATCCTGCAGGGCTAACCTCCTCTACCTCTTCTTCTTCCCCTTTCTCCGGAAATGGCTTCTCCCCCTCTTGTCATTTGCCGACACCTCGCTGAACATGCTCTTTGGACGAAATGAAAGAAGAAAGAAATTGAAAGAGAGAGAAGAGTGGAGTCTTGACGGTTCTAACCCTCGGTCCGATCCGATGGCGCGATGACTTCTGGATCGGAAGGTCCTCTGGCTCGGCGTTTAGCTCGAGACGAAGAAACTTCGAGAGAAGGAAAAAGCGCTTAAAGTAAGAGCTCAAGATGAACCTTCCCCCCCTGTTTATGACAAGGAAGGTAAAGTCGGCACCATCAATGTCGCAATAATGGCCTTGACCAAAGCGTGCCCTCGAGCCACGCGAGAGCTGACATGACCACTAAGCTTGTCCCGTGGCCGAACATCAAGGTGAGGCGCCGAAATATCACGCTAACATGGCGAGAACCAGATTAACACGCACCGAATCCTGCGAGTTTGAAAACCTCCGTTGCCCAAAGTCAAAAGCAGGTCTTGGGTTGCAATTGTTGACCTACGATCCATCTCTATCACGACAAATATTAATTATCCAACAATTTCGATGCGAAATGGCCGACCCGTAGTGAAGTTCCATAGCTCTCGATTCGAACACATTTCCCCAATTTTGGTTAAAGTCCATCTTGATCTTCAAAACAGATTCGGGACTCGTCCGGGAAATCCAAATCGGACCTATCGGTCAAGCGTCCTCATTCACGTCCATCGGGATGGTTTATCATGTCCATATGTCGAGCGTCCCTTCACATTAAATGCCTCCAAAAGAGAATGTCTTGTAAGCATTAAATGCCAAGCTTAGCATTTAATGCCTAGTCTAGAATAGGCCATTTAATACACATCAAAGACATTAAATGGAAGGAATCGTTACATATTTTTCTATAAATATGAGCATAAATGTCCTTCGGATCGGACATAAAAAGCGCTTAAAAAGCACTCTTATAAAGATCATATAATCGGGGTCTTCTGCACGCGTCTTTACCTATCTACTACTCATTACGGTCATAGCCGAGCCTCAACAACTTGTCTTTAAGTTGGCTTGGAAATTATACAAACCATTTTCCAACGTCAACAATCTCTATTTCTTCATAATCATCTCCATTTATTATTAGTCTTTGTGTTGTAAGAATATAGTATTTTACAAGTATGGATATTGATAAAGTTGGACAACAATTAGAAATACTTTAAAATCTGCTGTTGAGATTTTCGAGCGGTTTACAAGCATTTATAAACATGGCGAGACCATCGTTAGCAACGGAGGAAGAATTAAATGTCCGTGCAAAAAAATGTTTAAACGGTCTCACACATCCATTGGAAATTGTCGAGGCTCACATATTTCGTAATGGTTTTGCCGGAGAAGTTATGTCACTGGATATATCATGGCGAGATCGATGTTTGTGCTAATAATGTGTATAGGCAGAATGGCGAGATGGTGTGGAAGATGAGATGATGGATGTAATAGACGGCGTAGTTGGTGATGAGCATGCAGGTACAAGTGCAGATGGTTACTATGATGACTGTTTGAGGCTCTCCATTCGAAGCTGCATGCAGGGAGTTTTATCATTTTCATCCCTAAATTTTTAGTCAAGTTGATGCATATTAAAGTTATGAACAAATGGACAAACAAGTACATCGATGATCTTTTGAAATTGCTTGAAGTTAGCATTCCCAAACATGAACACAGTTGACTATCACTCTACGAAGCTAAGAGGCGATGTGAAAGCTTGGTTTGGGTTACAAATCCATTCATGCACTGCAAGAACGATCGTGTTTGTTTTGGGGTGAACATGTCGATAGACAAACTTTCCCGATTTGCTAGGAAAGTCATTGGGTACACACTTACGGGAAAGTGAGCGGAAGAATGTTCCGCATAAGGTGTTGCGATATTTTTCCTTGGCCCCGGAACTAAAAGCGTATGTTCGCGACGAAGGATCTTGCAAAACTTATGAGGTGGCGCAGTATAGGAAGGTCTAGGGGCGATGATGAAATGTAGCATCCAGATTGATGGAAAGGCATGGCGGGATTTTGACATGAAACATCCAATGTTGTAAGTGAGATCGAGAATGTCGAGGTTAGGTTTGGCGTAGAGCATTCAATCCATTCGGTGACATGAGTCTATCGTGCGACATGTGGCGATGGTTATAACGTGAGTTTACAACTTTGCACTTTGGTTATGCATGGCTTAGAATACCTCATGCTTACTCTGTTGATACGGTCCTAAAGCACGGTAAGGACATTGATGTATTTTACGACCATTAGTGGATGAGTTGAAGGAATTGTGGGCGATGGGATTGTGCGGAGGCGGTGGAACCAACAACAAGTTGGTATTGATGCGTGCGACTTTGTTGTGGATTGTTAACGATTTCCCAAAGAGAAGTTGTTTGTCGGTTGGAGTGGTCGGTACAAGGCATGTCCAGGCGTGCAACGAGGATATTCCTTCGATCCGTGTGATAGGTAAGACCAGACTTATGTAGGTCATCGTCGGTTCCTGCCATCCAGGCGTCATTTTCGGAGCAATTTAGACTTCGATGGGAGGACGGATAGGCGACCACCTCCACGTCGGTTAATGCCTACGAGACATTTAGCTTACGATTAAGTCGTGTCGGGATATAGAAGTCGAAAGCACCCAAATTACGGTGGCACTACAATTCGGGAGAAGTGATAGCGAGCTCAATTGGAGAAAATGAGCATTTTCTATGAGTTGCCATATTGGACTTCTACTGAGGCTCAAACATAACATCGATGTCATGCGTAGAAGAATGTTTGTGATATCTTGCTCGGCACAATTATGGATGATCCATTCAAATCAAAGACCACGGTCGATGCGAAGCGCGATCTAATGCAATTAGGGATCAAAAGGGAGTTGCACTTGTATCGAGCGGGAATAAGTGGATGAAGCATGCCGCATGTTACACCATGTAGTCTTCAAATCGTAAGAAATTTTGTCAATTTATCCGATCGGTTGAGTTTCTTCGGATGGTTTCGCTTCTAATCTTGAAAGAATATTGCTCGAAATGATAGTCGTATTATCGGGTTGAAGTCACATGATTGCCGTATTATCGTTACATGATTATTACCGGTCGGATGTCGGGCGTTCTTGAATAAAACAATTTCTACGGTCATTATTAAGCGTGCACGTTCTTGAAAAGCTTTGTGCAAGAACACTAAATGTTAGCGACATGATAGCATCCGCGATCACCTTGTACTCATTCTCCGTGAAAGTTGAAAGGATATTTCCTTGACGCTTCTTCGACATCATGATTCACCTCGTAATGCATTTACGGAAGAAGGCAATCCTTGGAGGTCCGGTGCACATGAAATGGATGTATCCATTGACGATACTGAAGAAATTGAAGAGACTCGTCCGTAAATCGAAACTCGGCTAGGGGATCAATAGGTGAAGGGTATGTTGTGGGCGAGGCATTGACCTTTTGTTCGAGATACTTCGGGACATAGGGACAAGGTTCGATCGACCGAAGCGAGGATGCTCTCTGTTCCACGATACGCGACTTTACGTTTTTCACCGCAGATGTCACCCACTTGGAAAGTAGTCACCAACTGACGTTTTCTACTCAAGTTCGAAATCAAGCAATTTTTACATCTGAACAAGCTGTTATGAAGTTGAGCCGTTCTTGTAGTAAGGCGTTAATTCTTGATTATTATTCTTTTTATCTCAAATTAACTTTATCATTTGAAACGAACTAATGAGCGTTGATATTCAATACTTTGTTCGGGAACATAGGCGGGAACTAATGAGCGATTGGCTGTCCAAACATCGAACTAGTGCACGAGAAGAGACTTTCCGATTGGTTCTCTGAAAAGGTAAAAGAACATCGGCTGAATAAAATTGCAAGTTTTCAACATAATTGCTTTTCAATAAGAATAATTCTTGTCATAAATGCTATATGCAATGCGCAAAGCCACAACCATCAAGTTTCTCATGAGTTATTTGCGTTGGCGATGGATGTTACCGGCGGTTATGTCATACACGGCTTGTGTTGTCAAAGGAGTTCGGTTCGTGACATATGATTCGTGATAGTCGGAAGAAAAATCAAAATAGGTGTGTCTTAGTCCGAGAGGGTGAGATTTACTACAGGCATTCCGCAAGATATCTTTGGAGCTACAATATGGACCAAACTTTCGGTCTATACATTGGAGCGCAAGTGGTTTAGGTGTGATGGGAGGCGGATGGTAACGAGAATAACGTTACGATGTTGACATCGATCTGGAGGCGTTCTAATGCTGATCGGGTTCCTATACTATGCTAGCTTGAAGCACAACAAGTGTTCTACATTGAAGATTCATCTACAGTGGTCCGAATCTGGCGTAGTAGTACAAATTGTCCATCACGGGAGCACGTGGGACATGGCGGTGGAGCTAACATCCGCGAGGAGATGACACGCTCATAATAACTATATCTTCCGGTTTATCTCTGATGGTTGATCTTGGCAACATAGAGCATGTATCCTTGCACCGCGATGATGATGAAAGCGATGAGATCAAGCATCGATTATCGGAGAGCCGCAAATCGGATATTACGGGAGAAACTTCGTTTATAAGCGGCGATGATGTTGAAAAGCGATACAAATGCAGAATCACGAGGATGAAGAAACATCGAGTGAAATCAATGAGGGCGTCGGTGGCGATGATGTAGATCAATCGTATCATGATAGTGAATCGATTGAAATGTTGTTGTGCGTCACTAAATTTGCAATGAAATTACTTTAAAAAAGCATGTTCAAATTGTTGTTTCTGTTTTACGGCTTGAATGTTTGTCATTCATTCATCGGTTCATTGGTATTGGTCAAAACGCAAGTTTCGATGGAGTTTCAACATTTGTGGTACATAATGTAGAACAAAAAGTTCTACAATTGTACAAAAACATGATTTCATTTTCCCGTTATATCTTCAATCGTGAAACTTGAAGGACTTAAGTTGCAAATAAAATTGAAGGAAATTGAAATAAAAAAGGAAAATTAAGAGGACCCAAATGAAAAAATTTTATGAGTTGAATGACCCAAATAAATATGAAAACATAAAAATTAAATATTCAATATTAAATACTAAAATTATTATTCATAATATTAAATCTCAATAAATATGAAATATTAAAAATTCACTATTAAAATTCAATATTAAATACTAATAATTTTATTCATATTATTAAATCTCAATAAATATGAAAACATAAAATTAAATATTAAATATTAAATACTAAAAATTATTATTGATAATATTAAATCAATAAATATTAAATATTAAAATTAAAAATTAAAAATTCAATATTAAATACTAATAATTTTTATTGATATTATTAAATCTCAATAAATATGAAAACATAAAAATTAAATATTAAATATTAAATACTAAAATTATTATTGATAATATTAAATCTCAATAAATATTAAATATTAAAATTAAAAATTAAAAATTCAATATTAAATACTAATAATTTTTATTGATATTATTAAATCTCAATAAATATGAAAACATAAAATTAAATATTAAATATTAAATACTAAAAATTATTATTGATAATATTAAATCTCAACAAATATTAAATATTAAAAATTAAAAATTAAAAATTCAATATTAAATACTAATAATTTTTATTGATATTATTAAATCTCAATAAATATTAAATATTAAAAATTCAAAATTAAATAATAATAATTATTATTGATAATATTAAATATTACAAATTATTGATAATATTAAATATTAAAATTTTTTTCATAATATTAAAAAGCGGAAAATTAATAATTATAAAAATTATTTCAATTAAAATCTCCTTCAAATGAGAAAGCAACATTTAATTTTACGTATTGTATTATCAATAAGCGACGACATATACAAATAAGCTGTTATCCTGAAAATTGGGCGCCACTTTTAAGGCGCGTGTTCTTAAAAGTCTGAAAAATGTAGTCGCTATTAGTGATTAATAATGACGACATATCGTCGCTATAAGTCGGACCTTTTTATCCAGCGTAACCTTCTTCTTTCCATTTTTGTTTTGCTTGTTCTTCTTCAGTACCGCCAAGCCTTAAAGTCATCTGTAGTCTGTAGTCTTCTTCCATAGTCCACCACTCGAATACAAAACCCGTAAGTTTGGATCTTATAATTATTATGGTCTTACAATATTATTTTATTGTTAATTTTGAAACCATTGTTATGTTACCTCGGAATGGAGTCCATTCTTGGAATGGTTCTTTCTTTCTTTTCGATTGAGGCTCTTGGTACGATTTTCTTGGTGTTAATACGATCGGCGAGAAGCGGTAATCGATAGTTGATTCTTGAGCTATTTTTAGGATTAGGACGCTTTTCTTTATTTTTCACTGGTGATTTTTTATACTAGATGGAGATTTTTGGTTGGGATGATACAATGTTAATACATTTGGAAAAGGTCGTAAAAGTTGTTTAGTGTTCCTTTTAATTTACGTTCCCAACATGATCTTCTTCTTCCCTTTTACTGATATGTTTATCGTTGTCTCTGCTGCGCATAGAGAACTAATCTCTGAGAGATTGCTAGTAATTACGATTAGGTAGTCGCTCTACCATCTTTCATTTAGATCTTAAAATATTTGGTTTCTCACTTTCTCTATAACCTGACATTAGATGGAGAAATAATTGTCTTTACTGTATTTATGATATATCCTCGCAATTTTTCGATGATCAACAAGGATATTAGGAAGGACCTGATTCGATATTGGTAATTCTATAGTTGTTAAGATTTTAGATATCTTTGAATGTTTGGTGCTAGACTGCAGTATATTTGTTAATGTGGCTTCTCTCTTTTCAAGAAAGAATCTTGACCCCTCATGGGGATATAATTTATGCTAGGCAATATTTCAAATTGATCATAGAATTTAACCGGAAAGGCACTATAAAATTAACTAATCGGTTTATATTCTCCGGAGTGTAGTTCTTGAACCAAGGAGGCGACATGTGAGGCGGCTTTCAAGCGGTGACATTGATGTTTGTTTGTAGTTATATCTTCATTGGTGATTGGGTTTAGTATTCTACATCTCTTTGAACCACAACAATAACAAATTAAGCATTACTTCCAAATAAATATAGTGTAAGCTAAACCACTATGTTCCGTTACGTTCATTACTAGATCTACTTGAAGATTTAAAGTGACTAGATTAGTATGATTGTGTTAAGCATGGACTACTAGCCTTCTCAATTGTACTAAGAACATTTCCCATCCCAAATACTTAAATTACCATTCTCCTACTTTATCCCATATCGGTGCCACCTCCACTTGTTGGCATGTATTCAAAATTTCCCATAAATTCCATAAATATTTTCAAAATTTTCCATAAATTCAAAGTTTAGGGACTTGTTGGAAATAAAAAATTAGTTTAGGGACCAATTTGAAATAAAATATAATAAATTCAAATTTTCCCATAAACTCAAAGTTTAGGGACTTATTGGAAATAAAAAATTAGTTTAGGGACCAATTTATAATAAAATATAATAAATTCAAATTTTCCCATAAACTCAAAGTTTAGGTACTTATTTGAAATAAAAATTAGTTTAGGGACCAATTTGAAATAAAATATAATAAATTCAAATTTTCCCATAAACTCAAAGTTTGGGGACTTATTGAAATAAAAAATTAGTTTAGGGGAACAATTTATAATAAAATATAATAAATTCAAATTTTCCCATAAACTCAAAGTTTAGGTACTTATTTGAAATAAAAAAATTAGTTTAGGGACCAATTATAATTAAATATAATAAATTCAAATTTTCCCATAAACTCAAAGTTTAGGTACTTATTTGAAATAAAAAATTAGTTTAGGATCAATTTATAATAAAATATAATGAATTCAAATTTTCCATAAATTTAAAGTTTAGGGACTTATTTGCAATAATATAAGTTTGAGGACCAATTGAAAAGAAAATATAATAACTTCAAAATTTTCCATCAATTTAAAGTTTAGGGACTTATTTGTACAAAATTAAGTTTGAGACTGAATTGGAAATAAAAATATAATACATTCAAATTTTCACATACATTTAAAGTTAATATGGGCGATTTGATGCTCATATAGCAATTATGTCATGTGTTAGTATGGGCGTGCGATGTCGCATTTGGAGGTGATGGTCGCAGGAGATCCTCCCACAAAGAACCATCTCACACGTTCCCTCTTGACATGCAGTCTCTGTAAGACTTTTAAGTTCAAAATGTAATTATTTATTATTTGTACATATCGTTGGAAAATCGTGTGGTCATTACATTTTATATTTTCTTCATTTTCAACACTCCCGCCAGCGGCGGGGTATCTCTTTATAGGCATCAACGCCGAGATGGTTTGGCGTGTGATCGAAGATACCACTTTCTATCGCGTTTTCCTATAAATGCTCGAGCGACAATGCAGCCGATCCGTCGATAACGCGAACTATTTCACGGCGCTTGGTTGGGAACTGCGTGAGATTCATCATGCCCACATTGCTACCACTTCTGCGGACAGAGGTTCCGAGAGCAGCAATGGACACGTTATTAGCATTATTGAAGTATGAACTTAAATTAGTTTTGTTAATAGTACACTTAATAAATACTTGTTTTACTGACTTCATCTGAGAATATATTCTTTTTCACTCTTGCGAGCTACCCGATCTGCGGGCGACGGTCGCCCGAGCGAGTACCGGTAGTATGTATGCCGCATGAGATCGTCCATGCGGCCGATCGCTATCTATTGGCAAACAAAAAAGCATAATCACTTAAAAGCGCATGAATGAGCCAATATTACATCGTGAGATATCCACGTCCGAGGACTGGCGTGTATGCATTGACTTTTTACCGATTCCTTACTTTTCATAGTACGTATTGTTTATATATTGTTTACGATATTTTATATACTCTTTAACTAATACATTTTTGCTAATCAATTATATGTTATACCTCCGTGAACTGTCCTCCAAAAATAAAGCCAATCGAGGCTAAAGTACTAACGAGCTGGAGCAGTGGGTCAAGAGCTTCTCGCCCGCGCATACGATCAGTGCAAACATATAAATTTTTAATATCATTATAAATATCTTCACTACATTACGTAAAAATATATACTAAATTTCACGCTTAAATTGTCGTAGCGACCCCGAGACCTTGAAGTGGCCGGGATTATTGATTCGCTCGGACGCTTCACACCTTCCTGGATGGCACTGGGTCAACCAAGCAGTGTCATTTGGTGATTATGTGAGAATTTTTAAATTATGTTAATATAATTTTATCCGACATGCATGATATTATTATTTATTATTATTTTTAACTCAACGGATAAACTTGAGTTGAGAGAGACTCAGCGCATAAAAGTCGCCTCAATAGCGCCACGCTATTAGACGAAAAGCTATTGCAAAGGAGGTTCTGAGAACGATTTGAGGTCACGTCCGGGTTAAGGTTTGGGTTGGCACCTCCTCTCTAGATTCAGATCACGATCGCTTGCCCCTGCTGCCAGAACTTCCCATCACCCTCCGCAGCACTTCGTAATAATGATCTTTGGTTTTATATACACGAGGATCAGCCATCGCCAAATCTGACGTGAAATCGAGTTTCTAAAAAGTAAAATACTATCATGGAGGAAGAGGATTTAGGACGGGAGGATGGGGACGGGGACTGACTATTAGAGGGTTCTAGTAGATTTTTGAATTTTTATATATTATTTATATTATTTGGAAACAAAAATAATTTTAAAAATCAAAAACGGTTATATATATAGCTAATGTAATACCGTCGCTTATATAAATATTACATAATTTCTATTAGCGACGACTTTGTCGTCGGTTTGTAAGAAGAGATGACGTATGGCGCATTAATAGATAATGGTCTCTATTATTTTGTAAATAGCTGACGATTATTCGATGACCGTGCTCGCCCTATAAGTCGGGCCGAGATATGATCCACGGTCGCTATTGCGAATTGATGTTGTCGCCTCTATAGATACAAATTTATATAGAGACGACGTAAAGTCGCTACTATAACTCTAGATACACTAACTTGTTAGCGACATATAGCGATGACTATGTCGTCTCTAAAACCTTAAAGAGACGACTTATGAATATTCGTACGACGACTAAATGTCGCGCTTATTGCCCTCTACATTTCCGTAGTGTATGAAATATCTATGGTGTGCTTCTTTGCATTCTCAGTATATGATACGCATGTATTTGTAAATTCAAAAACTACTTTGTGTGTTTTATAGTTTGTAGATAAACTAAGTAATTTCTTCTTGTGAATAATTTGTTCTCTTTTGAACTCAATATTTTTATGGAAAGGGGATATTAATATGTGTGGTCAAAAATTAAAAGCTATTTTGATACAACAAAGATGTGTGTAAAGCTCTTAATGATTCTTGCTTCGATGATATGCCCTGAGTTAAAAATAAATTGCCTGAGTACTATCTTTTACACTTATCCGAAAATGTGATAGGAACCATACGAAAACAACTTTGGACTAAACTACAAACACATTATGTGTCAAAAACTATTCCAAACAAATGTTATCCTTTTGAAACAATTTTTTCTTTCAAAATGAACTCTTCTCTTGATTTGGATGAAAATTTAAATAGATTTACAAAATTGTCCCAAGACCTTGCCAATTGTGATGAAAAAAGTTTTCCACAAAATCAATTGATGCGGTTCATTAAACTCCATAAGTATAGCCACAAGATTTGAAAAATACTAGAATATGGAAGGGATACTCTAACCACCGAGATTATAATAAGTGCCCTTAAAAACAAAGATCTAGAGTTAAAATGTGAAACCAGGGAGAACAAGAGAAGGAAACCTTAGTTATTAAAGGGAAAAATTCAAGTAAATCTAATTTTCACTTCAAAAACATCGGAGGGCAAAAGGAAAGGTCCCAGTAAACAAAATAACAAAAAAAAAATGCAAAAGGAAAAAATGTTATTTATGTGGAAAAATCAAGCATTTTAATAAAGATTGTTTCAAAAACAAAATGAACTAAAGAAAAGGGTACAAAAAGAAGGTACCGCAAGATTAGCTTATAATAATGAAGAATCAAAATGGTGTAGTTCTTAGTCAACAATCTGAAGACATCTAAACTCGTGAATGGATCCCCGACCAAGATGTACCTTTCATATAATAGCTGCTTCAACAAATTGTTCACCAACTATCAAAATACCTGAATGGAGGTCATGTTGCTATGGGAAATGACATGACCTAGGAAATAAAAGGAATAAGCACTATAAGTATTGTTTTAGAAAATGGAACAACTCTGATCCTTCACAAAACTAGACTTGTTCCCGACCTTGAAAGAAACCTAATATCCTTACGCGTCATTGATGATATGAAGTTTGACATTAGAATCGAAAAGGACAAATCAAAAATCTTCTCAAAGATGATGATTTAATCATCAAATCCCGAGAAGAAACATCATTTATATTTTCTAAAAACAAAGTTAATCCACAGTTTATCAAGAAATACTTAAATGAAAAATTAGTTTTTCAAAACTATGACATGAAAGACTAGGCCATATAATGATAAAGGACTTAAATTTTTACAAAACAAGGAGTTTTGAAATAATGGATCCGCTTGATATTACTTCTTGTAAAACATGTATATTAGGAAAATAGGTATAGCTTTCCTTTTCAAATGGAACTGCAAATTTGAAAAATACTTATTACTAGATGATGTATACTCAAGGCCCTGCCATCGTGGTATGTACTCAATTTGATTCTCGATATTATTTGTTAATCATAGATGATTTTTCAAGAAAATTTCAAGAAAATCCTGGGTATTCTTATTAAAGAACAAAGTTGAAACCTTTTCTGCTTTTTAAGACATGGAAAACCCAAATTGAAAATAAAGTTGATCTTTAAAATTAAAACTTTACTAATAGATAACGGTTCTTGAATTTCGTAATTATGAGTTTAATGAATTTTGTAATAATACATGGAATAATCGTATATTAGAATTGTGACTAAACTCCTCATCAAAATGGAGTTGTCAAAAAAATGAATACAACTCTTCTAAATGAAGTAAGATGCACGCTTCTAACTTTGGTTCGCTTAAACTATTTTGGGTGAAACTATAAGGTAATCATTGCCATTTGTGTAATAGAAGTCCTTCCAATGCCTTAAACTTTAAAGTCATTGAATTTGTTTGGTCCAAAAGATCAATGTATCACTCTCATCTTAAAATCTTTGACATGTCCTTTACCATACCACCAAATATAGGCAAACTTGAGCCTAGGTTCTTAAATGTGTTCTCTAGGATACGGAGAAAAACACAAAAGGATATAGACTCCAAGTGAAGGAAGAAAGAGGGTTTAACCAATAATTAGAAGAGATGTAGTCTTGAATGGGTCTTTAATGCCTTGTTTTTTCAGGAAACCACCTCTAATCCTGGTAAAGAAAGGATATTAGGGATTGAAGTGGAGTCTTCTAATTTGTAGAGTACCCGGAAAGATACGGGAAAGAATTAACTCGGATCATCAAGAAATTTGGTTTTACAAAATGAATAAGAATCTACAAAAACAATAATGTTGTCAGTAACTCATTTATTGATGAGTATCAACTCACAAGAGATAGACAAGGAAGGAAGATAAACTTGATCATCAAGAAATTATTTTGCAAAATGAATAAGAATCTACAAAACAATAATGTTAACGCAACTCCGCCGTATTGACGAGTATCAACTCACAAGAGATAGACAAGGAAGGTAGATCGACCTCCCGCTAGATTCACATATGATAATTTTCTCCTTTCTCACATATCAAGAAGTGATTGAAAATGTACTCTTTATAACGAGGCAAATGAAATGTAAAGATTCTTTAAAATGGAAAATTGCAAATGAAGAAGAAATGTCTTCCATAATGCAAAACAATACTGATTTGCTTGAAAACCTAAAACTCAAAAAGTAGTTTATGGTGAATGGATATACAAGATAAAAGAAAGTAAAGATAGCAAAAACAATGTCGTTGAAAGCCGACTTGTAGCTAAAAGTTTTACCAAAGAGATGGTGTTGACTATTCCGAAATCTTTTCACCCATGCTAAAACATACTACTATAGAATTATCTTGTCTTCGTGAACTCAATTTGATGAAACTAAACCGCTATAGGTGTTAAAACCGCTTTCTATGGAAAGTTAGATGAAACCATTTATATGAGTCAACCTTTAGGTTTTAAGAAGAAAGGAAAGTATGATTTGCTTTGTCCACTAAAGAAATCTTTGCATGGTCCAGAATAGCCACTAGACAATGGTACATAAGATTTGACACTTTTGTACAAAAATTGGGTTTCTAGAAGAGCAACGGATTCTAGTCTTTGTGTAAAGATTCCGAGGGGCCAATTTCTTTTATCTCGCTTCAGATGTAGATGATATGTTGTTTACCAGCCATGATAAAGATGAAATTAAAATGATAAAAGACAAATTGATTTTGAATTTGATATAAAAGAATTACGCGGTTACAAAGAGAATCTTAGGCATGCAAATTAAAAGGATAAAAGAATGACAAGTTTATTTTTAATCAACAATCTTATGTGATAAAGATACTTGAAAATATGCTATGTCTAATTCAAAGCCTCATTAGTTTACCTCTCTGCAAATCATTTGAAACTATCTTCGATTAGTGTCCTAATTCTAAAGAAGAATATGAAAGAATGGAAAATGTTCCTTGCGCAAATATAATTTTGATCTCCTCGATGTATCCGCCTCGATCTGCTTATAGTGTTCTCGAGTAGATTTATGTCTAATCCTCGTGAATGCCATTGGGAAGCTATTAAATGGCTTCAAATACTTAAAAGGCACTTCAAATTTAGGTTTGATCTTCAAATGTGTAAAGAAGGTATAACCCTTTAAAGGTTATATAGACTGACTTCTTGATAAAGATAATAGAAGATCCACATCCCATATATTTCTTTACTTTGTGTGGCACTATAATCGCTTGGAAATCCTCAACTCAAAAGGTAGTTGCTCTCTCTTCTAGTGAAGCCGAATACATTGCAGCCTACTAATGTAGTAAAAGAAGGTATATGTCTTGAAAGTGTATTGAAGGAATTTGGTTTTGTAGTAGGAAATGTTGTTGTGTTCTATGATAACCAAAAGTGCTATACACTCGAGTAAAAATCCCATGTTTCATAATAGATCAAAACATATAGATGTGAAATATTATTTTATATGGATATCATTTCAAAAGGTATTATGAATTGAAAAGATTGTTACTCAAGACAATCCTTCCTCATATGGGAACCAAAGTAATTCCTATAAATAAATTCAAGAATTGTTTGAAAATTCTTTAAATTGATCAATAATTTTTTTAAAAAATTTTGCATCGAGAGCGTAGTAAATGAAACAGTTGAAGAACATGTTTCCAAGCATAAAAATGGCCAATTTCTAGCAGCAGCGTGGAGCTGATGAGAAGAAAACGCAAAGTGACACCGTAATTATATAAAGTTGCTTCTGAAATCACGCTTTCTCTTAGTTGAAGGAAAGCTCAAGATGAAGATACATGGAGTCTTTCAACCCTAGGATGAGATCTTTTGGCTCTCAGACATATGTTTCATTTCTAAGGCTTCTTCACTTTTCCGGTTAGACGCTTAGGCTTTTCCAAAAGGGATAGTCTACTTTGCTCTAAAACTCAAAATCTTCATCTCATTCTCCTTTTTTCTTTGTTCCTTTAATAGATAAAGAACGATGGTTCTTTATTCTTAGCCTCCGAATCAAACAAAGGAAGCGTTGTAATGTTCTGTAAACAAAGAATCGAGGTTGATTAGATGATTTCTTGAGAGTTAAACCCAGTAGAAGCGACTGAAGCCTGTAATACTCAACACATATAAGTACATTTCCTTGTTGCCGGGTTGGTTGTTATATTGATGCTTAGAGCATATTCCACATCAGGATGCTCAATAGAGGATTTAGGTGTTAGATCCGGTCACTGAACCTTTGGCCTAAGCAAATCTTGTATTATTTACGGTTTTTGTATGTTTTAATCTTCTTTGAAGTTATTGATAGTCTTTGGGCCTTATATGATGTTTGGGGATGAAGCAGGGAAATTGATGGATTCTTCTCCCCACTCCACCTTCCGACTCTTCTTCATCATCGTCAAGTTCCAACGTGCCACCAGTTTTAATGATGGAGCAAAAGAGGAAGAAAGAAAAAAGGAGAGATGGTGCACAAGACCAAAGTGATAATTCCTGGGACAGACCACACCAATTATTCTACAAAATGATAATGGGCCATGTCCCTCCTCGCTATCTGTAAATTTATTCTCTCTCCTCCTCCCTCCCTCCCTAGGGCTTTACAAGCTGTTTATATGTTTATTTTATATTTGTGTATTAATGTTTGTTTGCAATAATTGTAAATAGTTAAGTAATTTGATTAATTGAGAAACCAGAAATATGTACACTAAATTCCCCCTCCTCCTCTTATTTATGCTTGTTTCTAATAATTGAAATAGTTAAATTGAGAAGCAAGAAAACAAAAAACTTGGCTACTGAAACGATGGATTATTTGGCCTATTTATTCTTAAATTCTGTGGCCTTGAGTTGGATAGATATGACAATTTAGCTCCCTTCTTCTGCTGTAAGGGATTATAGGGTCACTTATTTTTAATCCATTTCTTTTATGCACGGTTGTATGAACTGAATTGATATTGTATATGGTAGTAGAAAAAAAGGAGGAATCTATTTGTTGTAAGAAAATTAAATATAAGCACGCATTAAAAATTATCACGACAATTATTCACTAGCATGAGTATTTTTCCGCACTTATAATCATACATCTATAACTACTATGAGTTCACTATTTTTTTGTCCTTTGAATTCAGTTTTTAAGAAACGATCATTTTCAAATATGAATATTAATTGGGAATTATGGATTGTACAAAATATGGTAAAAAAAAAAAAAAAAAATTGGTCATTTTATTGAAATCTGTTATAACTCGAATTTTGAATTATTATTTGCCAGATGGAGAGTATGCTAACTGTTCACTTATCATTTTAAATACTATTTCCTGTGGTCGGAAACTGAGTATTGTGGTCCTTTAATTTTGTTTAACTCTTACATTGTTCCACAATTGATTTTCTGTTGCTATGAGTATTCTTCAAATTCTACCTTATATTTCTGGGCGTGATTTTAACTTTTTTGTGGTCCTTTTTCTGTCAAGTTATTGTATTTATCCTATTCGTTCATTGTGGACACCAGTCATTGTACATGTTTTGTTTAACCTGCCTTTAGAAAAAGGGATTTCGAATGATATTCATTCTGTGGTTTATTTAAATGTGATATTTAGTGGCTATGTGGTGATGTTTTTCTTTCTTTTTAATTACAGAACCACATTTGCTAGATGATTGTCAATTATTTCAAAAGTTTGTGATTCAGCTAGCCAATTATTTTGGTGTAAAAATATGTAGAAATTCCATAATTTCGATCATATTTAAGATGCCTTCGTATACTATTGTGTTTGAGTGACTTCTTTTGTGGTTTACCATTGCTTGTTGTAATCGAATGATAGGTAATGTTTTTATGTTAAAGAACAGCTTGAATTTGAGTCCAGAGCATTGCATAGGTTTCTCGAGAGAAATTACGTCATGGCTGGTCGAGCGGTAATTGTAATTGATTCAAACAAAAGAACATCAATACAACTGCTTTTGCACTATTGTTTTCCCTATTTTATCATGTTTGTATCTCATATTTAACAATTGAGAATTGTAGCCTTGATTATTTTTGTTAGTTTTAAATCTAGATAACAATCAACCCAGAAGCGGTTATGAATAGGTCACATCGAAAGTCTCAGAATATTTTTTTTAAAACACAACGCTCACTTTAATGTTCAATGCTGATGAAAGTTTGTTAAACGCCGTAACATTTCAATCGAACGCTTTTCATGCAGCTTCGGTGACAGCTTATTATATAAGGCGATTAAAATATCGGGATTAACACCCGATATAGCGTGGTAAACCCCTAAGGAAATATCCACGGGCCCCATGTCACGAGTAAATAAATCCACTATTTGTAGAAAAGTTACACACGCCTCAACTTTTTGAAATTACAATTTTAGACCTAATCTAAAACTTTTATCAAAGAATTTATAAAAAGTAAAACCTAGTTAAGAACAACTCATAAACTTTCCTTGCTTTATATCTTCTTCAACTAGTCAAGGAATGCAACAAGTACTTCGGCCTCGATCTTGGTCCATTCCACGAGTGTCCCCGAATCTTGATTCCATTAAATCGGAATAAGGACCCAGCCCATTATCTTGCAACGCCGCTTTTTCTCACAATGGATTTCTTTAACGCTAAGTTTCTCGTAGAGTCGTGCTCTCAAAAATAGAATTTGACTGCCAGACTTTTAAATATTTCTTTCGAACTCTCAACTCATAAATGATTTGCCTTAGATGCCCGAGTATCTTTGCTTTCAAAAATCCATAAAATTTCTTTGAAATACCACCTATCTTATTTATAGTATGAGTAGTTTGTTCAAACTTAACGACTTAATATTTATCTTATATATGATAAGACAAAATAAGTCTTTAAGTTTTAAATAGACTTTATAAAAGATAAGATGACATAAATGACAAGAATAAGAAAATAAATCCAAATATATATTTTTATTTAAGCAGATAAATATAAAGATAATATTTTAATATCTTATCTACTTAGAAACCTAGTTCACTAGAATACTTAATCATCCACTTTATTCAATCACTTATTTAACCGATAAGGAATAAGAGTTTTAGGAATAACTAAATCTGATAAATAGATTGTGAGAAATATAGTATTAAGGTTTCTAATTTGATAAATATAGTATTAAGGTTTCTAATTTTCATATAACTACTAGATAATCATTAAATCTCGATTGGCTCATATCAATAATAAAATATAATTAAGTATGCCAAAATCGGATTCTCCAACAATTTCATCATATTTTTGACTAACTTAATTTGGTTACAAGACAAAGACGTTATTATGTTGAAAGTCAGCAACAGAATATCTCTGATGCAATCGATTGTTTCTTAGAATTACTACTGGCATTGATGTTAATATAAAATTTAGAAGGTAGATTAGCTTTTTATATATATTATCATAATTTTATGCTAGAAATGATGTTTTGGTGGTTACAAGTCAGGTATACTACTTTCGTGTGGCACAGTGCCTTCTATATATGCAGGGTGCAGTATAATATTGAATTAGTATGGAAACTCTTTATGAATTGTAATTTTGCTGGAAGGATATCACTTTTTGCAAAATTGATGATTTTGAGTTCACGCGGGAGTGTGTAATATTTGATTTATTGGACATTCCACTTATCATGGAAGGATGGTTGATCCCCACGTATGAATTTTCTTCACACCTCACCGGTCCAAAACAACAAGTTTTGCTCAATATCTTTTATTCTTCTGTTTTTTTTTTATCAAAACAAAATTAAATAGATCAAAAGGTACCTTGACAAGAAACTATGATCCCGTATATACAAAGTTCATAAAACACAATCACGCCTTAGTACCACAAGTCAGATAAAAAGGCAAGCAATAAGGCTAAAACAAATACACTGGGCATTCCAGTGAAGATATATTACAAGACAAATGCTAACTATATGTACATAGTTACCCGCAAAAGTCAAGGACTTGTAAATGAATCAAACATTAGAATACAAAGAAAATAATACACCTGTATACTTATGTTTTAATCCTTCTAATTATACCTCGGAATGTCCTTAAGATCCTCAAAAATCCATCTATTTCGAATGCCCCAAGACCCCTCAAAAAAGCCCTGATCTCGCTATTCACCGCACTATAGTGGGAGTATATTCTTCATCAAGCCCTCGCTAAGACTTCGCACATACTAGATCAACATGATCAACTTTTTTTTCTAGCTATTTCCAGATTATCGCTATAGTCGCTTGATAGTGCCGAGATATCGGAACATAGATATGGACTCATTTTATTCTCTCAGAATAACTCCGATGTGAGGAAGGTCACTCTAACTAGTTGAGAATTTATAATTCTCATTTATAGCCTTCCAAAGCTCACTTGAGCTTTTTACAACCCATAACACGATCACAATTTCTAATGTCATAGAAGAGTACATCCACCCATCGAGTTGATCAATAGATATCTACCTAGAATACTCAGACAAGAGACATCTCCACTATTATTCCAATTTTCATTGTGACTTGGCGCAGTTGATAAACCATGGAGGACATACTTGGTGCCCATTAAATATCTTTCCAGCCATGACCCTCATAAATAGGGCATTATAACATTTTTCCAAAAGAGGAAGTTGTCTTTGTTTAATTTCATATATTACTTGAGTTAAGTTCATGCCAAAGGGAGCAAGCGTCGTCACAAGTACTGGAACTTAAACCGTGAGTTAGAAAACGAGCTATTAGACCCGATTAATTATGGGTTGATATTCACCATTGAATGGCTCGATACCAAGATAGAAAACCAAGGAAATGGAAGATGAATAGTATTCAAAAATTTCAATAAGGAAGAAGGTGTATACATGTAATCTATCCTTCGTGACTTACAGAACGAAAGGAGAGCACTATTTATATGCAATCAAAAAGTACATTATATATATGACACGCAATGTATGAATCATATTATTTATACTTTGAGATTGTTATTAATATCAAACAATGATTTGTTGAAATCATTATTTAATTAGCCAAATAAATAGAAGTGAGCAAATCATTGTTCGACATGTGCGAGTGTGGTAAGTGTGGTGGTAAGTGTGTTGCAATATATAAGATATCCTATATATAAATGGTGAGAATATATCTCCGGGATTACGGCGGGTAGGGTAATCAAATTATGTTGTAACAAAGATGAAAGGTGGAGTAAAGTTTCATAATCTATTCTTATTTTCAACACAAACTGGCAATACATTTTGTCGTAAAGTGTTGTTTTGATTTCACGCTTTTTACATTTTTATTCATTTGTCCTTGTGATCCCTTGCTTTTTTAACATGACATTCTCCGTCCATACTTTCTTCTTCTCTAATGAGCAGTTGAAGAAAAGATATGGCTAATCGGTCGGACGGTCTCGTGCTTGAGCGGAGGAAAATAACAAAAGATTTTAGGATAGAATCTGGAGTATTTTGGTATGCTGAATAGGAGGAAAAGCCAGATGCTTAAGGCCGAAAAAAGAGACGTCTGTGGCTCAAGTTCAAGGATTTGTTTGAAGCTAGAGGATACTAAGTGAGAAGCGGGTTTAAGGGGAATGATTTCATCATGGTTACAAAGGTAGTTTGGTGGAGTTGAGGTGGACTAAATGGAGGAGAACACTACCGTTAATTGATGATGAGTGAGGAAAAAAATCATTGAATGTGTGTACAAAGTGGGCTGCTTTAGGTAGGATATTCGCTTGATCGGGGGAACCTTTAAAAATGCACGTTTCTTTTTTTTACAGGAGGGAGTCAGATGGTTTTTTATGGAGGGAAGTTGGTTAAAAATAGAGGATGATGGAGACCTCTTTCAGCAAAAAAATACAGGAGAAGAAGGAAGAGTTGGAAGCGTCAAAGGAGGAGGAAGTTACGAAATAAATGGCGCTTTAAGAAAGATCATGGGCACCCTTTTCGCGCATTAGGGAGGCTAGGATGTTTTCTCAAGAGTAAATTAGGCAGGTAATTAGATGAAAATAATGGTGCAAGATGGTCGGAAACGGTAGGTGAAATGGGTTGAAGTGGAGGGAGATCACGAGTGGCTGAGTTTTCGCTTGTGGATTGTTTGGGGATGATTTTGGTAATGAGATTGTGGGTTGTTCTGGGGGCTTATTTTGGCATGAGATTAGGGGTCGTTTGGGTGTTTAATTAGTATAAAAAAATTAGTTTTAAAAGGATTGACAAAATTTCTTTTTTTGTCGACACAAAAGATAAGGTAACACGTGAAAAATGTAACGCCACTAAAGTATTAAAATGCACTAGGAAGTTTGCAGTAACAACGATAAAAATTGAAATTTATTTTTCGTGAAAATTTTAAATGTCAACAAAATTTTCTTGTCATTAAAGCGATAAAGTCAAGATCTATGGGATTTGATTACACGAATCAACAAGTCAAAATAAGAAGAATCAAAGAGAGTTGATCTATATCATTTTTTTTTTTTTTTCATTCACACCAAAGATACCCAAAGATAGTTTTTAGGCCTACTGTAGACACAAAGCTCAGAGGGGGTTTGACTACCACTCAGATGATATAAAAAATGGTAGCATGTGAGGGGATATGAACTCACCTCCAAGCATACAACTAATGAAAAAATTCCTCAAACTACAGCAAATAAAAGAGATACTATCGTATGCATAATTCCTCAAAAGCAAAGCAAAAGCAAAATGAAACCAAACTAACAAAAACTAAAGACCTCTAACTCATGGAAGGCCATATCCGCTGGCCTCATGTAGTCCACGCGAAAAGACGGGCAAGTCCGAAGATCCATACTCCGATAATGTCGCTGGTCCCACTTGGGTTAAAGAGTCGGGCCACCTGGAAGCTTCCTCTCGAAAATATGAGAAATCAAAGGCTCGATCGAATGAAAGAAGATGCCTGATGCGTCTTCGAGTATTGACCGAATCACCCACGCCCCCACCACGTGAAATGCAATGAATGAGTGTAGAGTCGGGCCTCAATCCATAAGTCCACAAGACCCATCCGGTTTGGCAAGCTCAATGCCTGTGAAATGGCTCTCAACTCGCCTAAAATAAGTATGTCTCCTCAGTGAGCTGCAGAGAAGGCGCCCGATACAACGCCCAGCCGCGATCTCCGAGCAACACCCCATTCACTGAATCCATCCCCGACGCATCCATCAAGATTGATCTTTGGTAGATCCAATGCAACGGGGCATGCCAATAAACCAAAGTAGGGGGCCTGGGGTAGGGAGAAGTAAGAGAAACCAAAAAAGATCAAGATCAAGGCCCCCACGCCAATAGAAATAAATCGAAAGAGTCTTCCATACGTAGTAAAGAAATAGCGCGATAGACCCACCAGATGATACGATTGGCTCCATGCCAATCTGATGATACCAGTTTTCATCATTCCTAGATGTCCAAATGTACCAAAAGACCAAAGAAGGAATGATAGTGGCATTACGGCCACCTCGACAAACCGCCCCGAGAATTTGCAAGTCCGAAATCGCGCTGGAGATCTCCAACCCCGAGGGAATGCCAAAATAGTCTAGAAGTGCTGCCATACCCGTGAGACATGGTACACATCAATAAAGACATGCCGATGGTCTCAATCTCTCGAACAAAAGACTGACACTCGATGCCATGTGCGGGCTCCGAATCCTCTCTCAATAATCACATCCATCGGGTACTCAAAACCCGCCACAATTCCAACAAAAAAGAGATAGTCCTCATGGGATGATCTGCCCAAATCATGCGCGGCATAAAAGGCTCAAGAGTACTCCTCAACATGCGAATAAGCCGCATGTCGATCCTGGTAGAAAACCTACCATCCGGGGGTGTGTCTTCCACATAGGTCTATCAAGAACATCGGACAAAGCTAGACTTCCAACCTCGGATTACAGTATCATGTGGAAGGACCAACAAGAGTCCATCGATATCCCATCCAAGATCATCAAAAAACCAACCACTCGGACGGGGTATGCTCCTATGAGGAAACATTTGAGCTAAAGTCATGTCACCCATCCAATGGGGCCGCGCTTAAAAGAAATATACCCCACCCAAGCGCTACACTGGCGTGGCTCATTGAGTCCCACCCCTTTAGCCTCCTCCAAACCGCAAGGCACGTGGTATGGGGGCCAAGGGGTGGGTGCCTCAATACTTGCCCAAGAAAAATTGAGCCCAAAGCGATCAGCCGTGATCCGAATAACCACCAGCTTCAAAGAGAAAGCATGGACCACGCCCTCTAATCTTCCTCAAGCCCAAACCACCTCCTCACATAGGAAGGCAAATATCCTCCATCTCTTCCAATGTATACGGTGAGCCCCGACTTTTAGAATCCCACAAGAATCTAGCAAATGTACTCTAACAACCCGCCTGGGAGGTCGTGATAATCCGGGTGAAGATAGAGAGGTGCAAGGAAGAAAGGATGACTCAAGAAAGTAATCCCGCCACTGGTGAGATAGCAAATTAAAAGGCCCATCCAGAGATCTGCCTTGACCTTCCTCGAATAGACCATCATATAAGAGGTGCTTCTGCCCCTCAAACAAGCGGTATGCCCAAGTATGTGATAGTCACGACGCCGAAAGCCGAATGTGCTCAAGTATCTCGAATCCTAGAAGGAGGCGCCTTCAGTACACAATAAGACCACTTTGTCTCTATTCACCAACCCGCCGTAGACCCTCTCATAGTGCTCCAAAACAACGCAAAGACTTTCCCCGATCGATCGCTCGCCATCAGCAAATATGATCATATCATCGAAGAAACAAAGATGTGAGACAAGAGTGTCACCTCTATGAATATATGCCATCGATGGATATCACCGAAAACTGCATGAGACCCCAGAGAAGTAATCACGAATGATAACAACGTAAGGAGATATATGGATCCTCGTCTCACCTTCTCACAGAGGAAGGAAAGAAACTATGCGCCCGCCAGTATTCACCAAGATGTAAAATGGCACCTAAATACAACGCCCGATCCTATCCCTCCACATCCAATCGAATCCAAATCTCCATCACACAGCCATCAAGAAGTCCCAGCTCTAACTCGCTATACGCTTAAGCTATATCTAGTTTATGGACGACATTGCCCCCACGGCCCTCGGGTATCCAATGTATGGAGCATCTCCTCGGTACAGCACAAGACATTATCACCAATCGCCTCTCCCGAATAAAAGCCACTCACGCGGAGAGATGATATGAGGCAAAACAACACTTAAGTGAGAGTTCAGGAGCTGGTGACAATCTTGTTGAACACCGCAAAGACTAATTTGGTCTATACTCATCCATCGACAAGCGCTTGTCTCGCTTAAAGCAAGATTATAAGTTAGCAGAGAATCCCCTGTGCAGATGCCACCATCAAAGAAGTCCAAAAACTCGCACGAAAACATCATCCTCGAGCAATTTCCCAACACCGCCGAAAAAGAGGTGAACCCATCTGACCCGCCACAATTATCTCGCGATCAATATCGAACATCACATCTCTAACCTCAAATGAATGATTGAAGTTTGTCAGCTCCTCGATTATCCTCCGAGTAACCAAAGAGGGATAATATCCGTAAAATTTGGTCATTGGCTCAAGGGAGTGTAGAAGGAGGTCCCGGAAAAGGAAACAGATTTAACTCCTCGAATCTCGTGCGCAGTACAGTTAAAGCCTCCGTCTCGAGATCTAATAGAATGGCGGCTGCCCGCATGCGGCGCCCGCATCCACCGAATGAAAATATCTTCGTGCTGTGCCTCCCTCGCATCCAATCTAGTCCCACCCTTCTCCGTAAGCCGTTCCTCACTAGACAAAGCACGGCTCAAGTGAGGGCCCTAGAAGCCTGATGTGGAAGTGTTCTCTGTGTGTGCGTGATGGATCCAAATCATATTTCATCTCACCTCATCCACCTCGGCCTCAAAAGATTCTAATTCTCCTCGAAATATATCCCCAAACACATTTCTACCCCACCAACGAAGTCCCTCGCTCATCCTAAAGCACTTCTCCAAAGAGCAACCCCATCCCCGTAGAACCGAGCCTGCACGACATCACCTTTTGAGACAAAGGATAAAAAAGTCATGATGACGGACCAAACATCGAGGAACCGAAAAGGCCTGTGCCCACCCCCATCCTCGCCTCAACCCAACTTATTAACAAAGGCGAATGATCGTATCGTGAGACCGATCGAGATGCCTCATCAGAAATCGAAGCGAAAGAAGGATGCAACATGACTCATCAAAACCAAGTTTCTTCCACACCTCCTTATTATGCCAAGTATAAGGACTACCAGAAAATCCAAGAGATCACCAACTCCACACTCCATCATCATATCACAAAATCGCCTTTTCCTCTATCACGTACGACTCCTCATCCGCCACCATCACGAGCAATGACATCAAAGTCACTATCACTGCCGCGCCATCCACAACTGAAAAACCCGTGAAGTCCCTCAAAATAAACTTCTCACTCACCAACAACAATACATGAAGTATACATTAAAGCGATAAAAAGGATAGGTCTAACAACTTTGATCCCTCGATCATTAGATGAAGAAACCGGAGATGATCAACACATCACATGTATACAGTCTCCCTACATTCCAAAAAACACCAAATCTACTCGGATCGGTTCTAGACAATTGATATCAAACCCAATGGGAACGATTTAACAAAGTCAAAGTTATCCTCAAATGAAAAGCTCCAAAAGAGCGAGGAAAAAACACGATGTAATCGAACAAGCTTCCTGTAAGCCTCTTGCGGTGAGCCTTAGAAGCACGCACTTTCAACATTCCATATGAGGACCGATATCACAAAGACCGAGAGAGGGAATCCATGAAATACCGATATACCGTGGAGTGATCTGGCCTAGAAGGCAAGAGGAGCAATAACCCATGCGGACCCCACTCAAGATCTGAAAAGAAACCATCTACCTCGCCGCTTCATATCCAAACTACCAAATCACCATGAACTCCTACGAAGCGAATTCTCATATGTGTACTCCATCCGAATGTAACAAGATGTATCCGAGGGAACTACCGATGAAATAGATAGAAAAAGAAGTTTCTCACATTGATCCCTTGCAGAATCCGAGAGGGCTAGTATCGTGGATTAGAATCAATCGCGGTCATCCAAACATACCTCAAAGACGCTGTACAAATAAGCATATGGTCAAGCAAAGGATCAAAGAATTTGAATGAGCCAAAGTACTAGTGGGGGCTCCACAGAGATAAATGGCCCTATCATGCAATGAGTGAACCATAGATGGGTGATCAATAACCGAAAGGCTGACTTCAAAGAGAATGTCCATCACAGAGAGGGAGGCCGACGGAGACTGGGTGAATAGTTTGAATAGTCTATCATGCAACGAGGTAATCATGTGTAAAAAGCGGGCGTTCAGAAAGATCAAGCAAGGGGCCTATGTGTGATAAGTGGCGTCCATCGCACGAGAAACATCCAGAGACCTGACTAACCGAGAACTCTGGTAGGAAGTGAGTGATGAAATGTATGATGGCCGGTCACGAGATGGCCGGGGTCCAGCAGTGCACAGAGCCTCCCAAAGAGGGGCCTATAAGGCGAACAGCCTGCGCGTAGAAATCATGAAGGGACCCATATGTCGTTCTGGGCCCACAGCTTTGTCAGGTAAGTCCGAAATGCGGAAATAAGAGTAGTAGAACTAACAATCAGAGAACACCGTGACTATATCAAGGTGGTCTGTAAGAACACCAAAAGCGTAGGAACCTCTCATGGCATGTGTTCGTAAGAGAAGTGGCGGGGCCTGCAGAGGGTGAGAGAGAGATATCACCTCGCTTTATGCCGCGCCTCATCGACTGGGCAGTCACTGCTGAGGCTTCCATCAACAACTACTTCCTTACCCTAGCTTTTCCGGACCCCACAAGAATTTAACGCGCTAGTGGGTCAGGAGATAAACAAATCGGCGAAGAGGAGGCAACTAGTACTAGGAGGGGGGTGTCTGGATGGAGCAACTGGGGATATTGACAAAAGGCACCACTCGCCGACACCAGACCAAGAGAGTGACCCATATGTCGAATACTTCAGAACAAAACTAACGTGGTTTCTCATAAACCACACCGCCAAAACTCCGGACCATCACTCCCTATCAATCCAGATCCGCTGTAACTATGTTCCAAGTTAACTTCCACACGTGACTTCCTAGCCTCACTAGGGTCCGCAACAAATCCACAGAGCTCTATATCACATACGCAGTGCGTATACCCACACCTTAGCCAAAGCAAAAATCACACCTAGGTGATCACCAGATATGCTGTGTGTAATAAAGGGAAGGACAACCAACAGGAGCAATTGAAGTTTCACAATCGTGTCCAAAGTCACATGTCCATTTAAGGACTTTATGATAGGGACACCCAGTATCATTATAATATAAAGAACGCAAAACAATCTACTATAATCATTTCATGCGTCAAGTTTAATCAATACACATGCTTGCCATCTAATGTCATAATCCTATAATCACCATCCGAATCCAAATTTCGTAAAGCAATCACGCACTTTACATGCCATAGTAGGCTGAAGGAGAATTCGCCAACAAGTGTAAACTTGAACGGCCTGGAAGCTACCGCCTTCCTCCACAAATAAAATAAACGACTACCACCTCGATGTAGCCTGTGGCCTGTATGCGTCAATAGAGTGAATAATCAAGCCCGCGGAGCAACAAAAATGTAAAAAGATTTTCATTCCGCCTCGCCAGGAAAGTGTAGGATTTCACCGTACAAACAAGCATATGTCCGGCTCACCTGATTAAGTGCGATCAAATCCTCCCGGAAACCGGCGATGGATCCGTGTGGATTATCCGCCAAACAAGCGTTTTTTTACGCCCGGGCGTGGTCCCACGCTACCACCTGCAAGGGCCCCTAACCAACCTTTGCTCGAATTCACGATTTTTACAGTGAAGGTGCGGAATTTCCCATGTCACATTCTGGCATGCGGTGCTTAAGCCAATTTGAGGTCCACGGTACTCGAGATATGGTATGTTTTCCCGGGTGAATTTTCCTCGGCCTCGAAATCGTCCCACTCGCGCCGTCAGGTCCGATCGTGCCGAAATTTTGGTCGTAGTGGTTTGATATGATTACCTTCAATCATGGGTCAAAGTGCTGTAGCTTGGTAAGCCCGCAGTGATCATGAATTGAAATCATCAGATGTTTTTGTAATAGATTAATTACACTCAATGGTCCCTATTCTTTCGAGTTTGTAACAATTTCATCCCTATTAAATATTTTATGCGATATCATCCCTATCTTTTCATTCATTTCACATTATATTTCTTTAAATCATTTATTACTCTTGACACCTTTGACAATTTTGCCATTTGACTTAAATAAATTTAAATGATAGAAAAAAAAGAAATACAATGAAAACATTACAATCGTAAGCCTCTTAAGCTTTTTCAAAAGTACAAATAAATCCTAAACTATTTTATTTTTGTACAGAGTAGATGTTCTCCCGACAGAAAAGAACTCATTTTTTTCCAACATAATCATTCTTGTCCTCTATGGAAAAATGGTACCTGTTCTTCGATAGAAAATGGTAATTTAGTGAATGTAGAAAGGAAAAGAAAAAATCTTAATGGATGGGGTAAGGGGTGGGGTGTGGAAGATGAAGCTAGGGGATTTTATTTTAATTATTTTGAATAGTATAAAAATATTTAGGATTTATTTGTACTTTTAAAAAGATTAGTTCAGAATTGTAATTTTCTATTGT
>JALRMA010000101.1:0-17136 GCA_023638005.1 Forsythia suspensa | reverse complement strand
TTCTTGTCATGGTTTGTGGCTAAAGAGCCATTCTTACATCGTGGAGAACCGGCTTTGACTATTCTTGGCGATGAGGAAGCTTCTCTTCTTGAGCACTCAAGTTCACACTTGTAGGCAAATTTTCTCATCGTAAGCCCCGTATGGTGGAGTACGCAACTCTTTTGAAGTTTGGATTCTTGGTGAATTTAAGCTTGGGCTTATTGATTTTAAGCATATTCTTATACATTTGGCGCATGAGGATGACTATAGTTGCTTGTTTTGAAACCTCTATGGTTTATTATGGGTTGCCCTATGTCGTGTGCTTAAATGGACGTGTGATTTCCATCCCGATGCCGAGACCCTCATTGCCCCTCGTTTGGATTTCATTCCACTACTTGCTGTACATTTACGTGCTAATGAGTTTTATTTGCTTTATCTAAACTTGTTGGGGTTCCATTGAGAATTGATGAGGCGACAGTGATTTGTTGAGGCCTAGCGAAGCCGGGGTTTGTGTGGAGGTGAATTTGGAGCATAAGCTCCACGAGAGGTTTTAGATTGAGCAGGGTGAATCCGTAGTTTTGAAAGCCTATTGTTTATGAGCGGTTGCCTCAATTTTGTGTGAAATGTCGACATATGGGTCATCTTGTCGAGAAATGTAGAGTTGGGTTGCCTCCGTTGGATATTGATAGAGTTGCTCCGGCTGGTAAGCCAGATGTTGCCCCGGCTACTAAGCTTTATTCTTTTGTTGTACCTCCTACCCCTACAGTTGACCCGGCTCCTAAGCCAGTTGTTGTTGATCTGCCGGTTGCAGTTGATAGGGCAGGGAAGGGTAAGGGTAAGGAGGTTGTTGTTGAGACAAGGAAACAGTGGGTCCCACTTGCCAGTTCTTCTTCCATTCCACCTCCTATTGCTATCCCACCTCCTGTGGCGCTTGAGAGACCTCTCTCTGAGCCCACCCTCACGATTCTTGCTTTTTGGCTTCCAACCCAGTTCCGCGGATACTATTTTTGATCCAGTTACTTGATCATGCATGATGAAGTTTTCCTCGTGAGTATCCTATGCTATCGAGCCAAGACAGTCCAACAGGTGTTGATCCTATTCCACATCTCTCCACATCCCGGTTGTCATGAGAATGTTGAGGCTTCTATACCTTCCGAATCTTGCTAGTTCTATTCAGATGGGAGGTCATCCACAGGGGCACTTTCGTCGGAATTCTTCTGAGGACTTGGTTGGTTTGGGAGAGAGAAAAGAGTCAGATGGGTTCACTACAGTTCAGAGGAAGAAGTCCTCGAAAGTCACAGATATTTCTCGCCCGACCAAGCGGGTGACTCGCGATCGAGCAGTGCCCGTCCACATAGCCAGTCTCTTTAATGTGTGTCATTATCTGGAATGTGAGGGGAGTGGGCAGTTCGGCCACACGCAGACGTCTTAAGAAACTGGTTCAGCTTCATCAGGTTTATTTTTTGGTGATTTTGGAGCCGTTTGTTTGAAGAAAAACTATGCCTTTATCCGAGCGATTTCTCTCATTTGATGTGGGTCAGAGAATGAGTCGGGTAAAATTGGTGCTTTTGGAATTTGGGGACTTCGTTTCTTCATGTGTTGATCATCCCCAATTCTTTCATATTAAAGTTGAGGATCTAGATTAGCCAGGGCCGATGTATATCACCCCGTTTATGCTTCTTGCTCATGGACGATTAGCGTCGGGATTTACGGAGGGGACTTCACGGATATCTCTTTCTATGGATGGGCCGTGGCTGGTTGGGAGAGACTTTAATGTGATTGCTCACAATGGTGGCGCCTTGGTAGGGAACACTTCTTGATCGAGTACCTCGATTTTGCGGATATGATGATGGATTGTGGTTTGACGGATGCGAGTTTTTTCAGGGCGTCGGTATACTTGGACTAATGGGAGGGTGTGGAGCGATTAGGCAGAGTTTTGATTAACTCTTTGGTTGCCTCCTTCATTCACGATTCTCGGTTCGGCATTTGAACCGTAGTACTTCAGATCACTCATTGTTGTTGATTGATGGTCTTTCGATGACGACTTGGGACCCCGCCTTTTTGATTCCTCAACGTTTGGTCTAGACATCATGACTTCTTGAGCTTTGTATCCCAAAAGTGGTCATTTCCTACTCATCATCTACGAGAATGGTTGCTCTTTGGGAGAAGATCTTCGGCTCAACAGGGGCCTCTGTTGGTGGAATCGATAGGTGTTCGCGACATTTTTCGGAGGGTCGAGATGCGAGAGTAGAGTGGAGGCGAGTTCGCCTATGCGGTGATCCGAGTCCGACTCACCGTGATTCTCTTCACGAGCACGCGGCGATTTTGAACCGCACATTATCTATCGAGGAGGCTTTTGGAAACAAAAAGCGGGGCAAGAGATGGGTTTGTGAGGGCGATCACAATGCCGATATTTTCACTCTATGGTTCGAGGGGATCAGTATCGAGCCGAGGATTCGTTCTATCACTTGCACCTACGGGAGAGGTGCTTGATTCTCCCCGATTGTCGACCACCTACGTGATCTCCTTTTTCCAATGCCTACTATCGGCTCCACCTCGACTGTCGATCCTATTCGACACGATATTATACCTCGATTGGTGTCCGATGAGGACAATTTGCAACTTAATCGGATGCCCACTTTGGATGAGGTTCGAGAAGCGATTTTTAGTATTGATCCTGACAGTGTTGCAGGGCGAGATGGATTCTCTTCGCATTTTTCAGGAGTGTTGGGATATTGTTTCGGAGGATGTGTTTGAGGCGATCTTGGATTTTTGAGGGGAACATTTTCCTAGAGGATTTTCGGCGACTTCTATCGTCCTGCTCCCGGTGGGATAATGCATGTAGGTGGTCGAGTTCCGTCCTATCGACTTATGTGCGGTTTTTAATAAGTTGGTTACAAAGTCATTGAATTCGCGATTGAGTACTATTCTACCTCAGTTATTTCACCTCCTCGGAGCGGTTTATTGCGGGATCGTCTCATTGGGGATAATGTTCTCCTTGCACGTGGAGTTACTTCATACACTTGATACGAAGGTGCGGGGAGGTAATGTTATCCTCAAGTTAGATATGGCTAAGGCCTATGACCGCATGGATTGGGGTTTCTTGATCTCCATTATGGAGGGCTTTGGATTTGATGCTTTGTGGATTGATCGGATACGGAGATGTATATCGGTGTCATTTCTCGATTACGCTTAATGGCGAGACCTTGTGGTTTCTTCCTTCTTCACGGGGCTCGGCAGGGGGTGATCCCATCTCTCCATCGCTGCTTATTATAACGACAGACTACTTCTCACGCCTTCTTACTCGGTAGATCGGCGAGATTCCATCGATGGCATCTGAGACGTGGAGGAGATGCTCTTATCTCTCATCTATGTTTCACCGAGATGATATGATTATATTAGCCAGCGGTCGAAGCGATCTATTCGCGAGTTTTGCCTTCTGTATAGAGCATTATGAGAGAGCTTCCGGCAGTTGGTGAACAGGAGATAAGGCGGGATCATCTTACCCAGCGTTCTTCTATTAGTCGAGATACATAGATTGGAGCACCCGACAGCTTTCGTCATCCAAGACGACTTTTCACTTACCTTGGTGTCCCTTTATATAAAGGGCTCGCAAGATCTTTTATCTGATGACTTGATTGAGAAAGTACTGGTCGGATTTACGGTTGGGCTTCAAGACTTCTCTCACGGAGGAAGGATTACTCGATTCGATCGTGCTTTCTTCGCTCCATCTTCTTCTTGATTACGAAGCCTCCCAAGGCTGTCTTGAAGAAGTTAGAGTATTTTTACTAGATTCTTATGGGATTCAGAGATCATTCACATCGACTTCATTGGAGGAGGTGGAAGGATCTTTACCTTCCCTCTTGAAGAGGGAGGACTAGGGCTTTAGGAGATTACAGGACCTTGTTGACACATTCTCCTAAAGCTCAGGTGGCTCTTTCGTTCACCGATCACATCGTGGGCTCGGTTTTCTTGAGCAAGTATTGTCAAGTACTCACCCCATCTTGTTCTTGTTTACAGTATTCCGCTTGATTATGTGGAGGAGGTCAAGCACATTGGCCCATGAAGAGTCCCACATTGCGTGAAATTGGGTCGTGGGCACGTTTTCTTTTGGCATGACCGCTTGGATGAGAGAACTCACATTGGCGGCTCGGTTCCATGATTGACTCATTCTTCTATCCAGTTGCATGACTTATTTGATGATCTTGGATGGAACATTGACACACTCCTTGATTGGTTCCACAGCTATTGCAGGCGAGATAGGAAGTATACCTCTTAATCCCTGGTACACGATCGATTACTTGGGCCAGATACTTGGATGGTAGATTTGCTACCAAGTCGGCATGGCGATTAGTTCGCCTGAGGGTGTACTATCTGTTGTCTATAGCATGATTTGAGTTCTCTCATCCCGCACGGCGCCTCTTTCTTCCTGTTGGAGGCTCTGGCGAGGACTCATCCCGGTTGATGTAGTGATTGAGAGACGGATTGGGTGTCATGTGGCTTCGAGTGTCGGTGTTGTTGGATCTGAGACTATCCGGCATTTATTCATCGACACCCTATTGCGGTTCGGTGTGGAGCCATTTCTGCTCGACCCACGGAGGGTTTTCAATACCGGTTTCAGGCTTGGCAGTTTTCAGGGTAGTTTGTCCGTCAGGGCCATATTCGCACGATTATTCCACTCTTGATTCTTTGGTATATATGGACAGCGAGGAATGATGCAAAGTACCGGGATCTTACTATGGAGCCGAGACGGATCATCTGGATAGTTTATCGTACTGTCTCCCTTCTTCACACAGGCCGTTTATTCAGGTTCTTCCATTGGCGTGGAGATATCGATATCGCCCCATTGTTTGGTGTATCTCTTACTGCTCCATCCATTTCTCTCCCTATTTTCGTCTTCTGGCGGCACTCCTCACTAGTGGGATCCCACAAGATTAACAACGATGGTTGCGTCAAAGATGGTTTTGCTAGTGGAGGGGATTATTAGAGATTCGACGGTCAGTGTATTCGGGCATTCTTCTCCTTCTATGGTGACTGCTCTATCTTGGAGGCTGAGCTTCGAGCTATTCTTGATGGGATTCTACTTGCTCAGAGGATTGGATTGTGAGTTCTGTGGATTGAGTCAGACTCTACTTTGGCCATACACTCCATTACTAGAGGTGGAGGACCGTGGACTATTCAGGCTACTCTCCGCCATATCGGACATCTACTTGTTTCGTCGAGATCTGAGTTTCTCACATCTGGCGAGGGCAACCAGTTCTTGATTCACTTGCTTCCGGAGGGACGGGATGGTCATTGCTACTCGTAGTCAGCCCCGGGATCTACCACGACGGCGCAACTTAGTCCAGATTGATAGATCGGGACTCCCTTGATTAAGTTTATAGGTCTTTTGTTAGAGATTTATAAATCTTTACTTTGGACTTTTTGTTAGGGAGGTAGTACCTCCTCATTTATTGCTCTCTTTTATTTCCTTTACTCTTTTTGATTGGAGGTCGGGTTTTATGCCCCCTCCATGTGTGCTTCTTTGAGTTATTTTATATATGGTCGGGCTTCCTTAACCCCCATCCTCTCTGGTGGAGGCTCGACAACCACGCACTGGGGCTGTGATGGTGTGTTTACAAAAAAAAAAAAAAACCTAAACCCTAAACCCTGAACCTAAACCTCAAACCCCAAACTCCAAACCCCAAACCCCAAACCCCAGACCCTAAACCCTAAACCCTGACCCTAAACCCAAACCCTAAACCCTAAACCCCAAACCCAAACCCCAAACCCCCAAACCCCAAACCCCGAACCATAAACCCTAAACCCTAAACCCCTAACCCCAAACCCAACCCCAAACCCCAACCCCAAAACCCCAAACCCTAAACCCCAAACCCCAAACCCCAAACCCCAACCCCAAACCCTAAACCCCAAACCCCAAACCCCAAACACTAATGAAAGTAAATTGATAGTTCTTTCCAATGGTATTTGATTCATCAAGACTAAAATTTTAAAAACAAGAGATTTGAAGAAGCTTTACCATACGGAATGTGCATTGTTTTGGTAAAATCCTTTTAGATCTAAAAGCAGGCTCAAAGTTTGGAAAATCATTCATCCAATATGAAAGTAAACACGTAGAGCTTTCCAATGGTATTTGAATAATCAAAATCAATAAATTTGAAAAAATCAGTGATTTGCGAAGGTTTTACCACGCACGATTTACGCATTTTTTGCTAAAATCGTTATAATTCTGAGACACGAGTCATGGATTGGATAATCGTTTTGTCACAATAAGAGTAAACCGATAGTTCTTTTCAACGATATTTGATTAATCAAAATCTAAAAATTTTTTAAAAACTAGAGATTTGCGAAGGTTTTACCATACTGAAATATCGTTATTTTGGTACAATCCTTTTAAATCTAAACAAATGTCATAGATTGGAAAATCAAATTTCCTATACGAGAGTAAACTTATAGAGCTTTCCAATGGTATTTGAATAATCAAAATCTATAAATTTCAAAAAAATTAGTGATTTGTGAAGGTTTTACCACACTATTTTTGCCTTGTTTTGCTAAATTTGTTATAACTCTAAACACGGGTCATGGATTCAAAAATTCTTTTTTCTCAATGAAAATAAACTGATAGAGCTTTCCAACATTATTTGATTCAACAAAACTAAAATTTTTAATAAACAAGTGATATGCGATTGATTTACCAAACGTAATGTGCGTTGTTTTCTGTAGAATCCATATAAGTCTATAAAAGGTTCATGGATGGGAAAATCATTTGTCATACATGAAAGTTATAAAGCTTTCCAATGGTATTTAAATTATCAAAATTTCTAAAATTCAAAAAATCAGTGATTTGTAATGTTTGTACAACACGGTTTTTGTGTTGTTTTGATAAAATCTTTATGACTCTAAACACGGGTCATGGACTGGAAAATCGTTTTGTCTCAATGAAAGTAAACTGATAGTTCTTTCCAATGGTATTTGATTCATCAAGACTAAAATTTAAAAAAAAGAGATTTATGAAGGCTTTACCATACTGGAATGTGCATTGTTTTGGTAAAATCCTTTTAGATCTAAAAACAATTACAAAGTTTGGAAAATCATTCATCCAATATGAAAGTAAACTGTAGAGCTTTCCAATATTGTTTTACCAAACGTAATGTGCGTTGTTTTCGGTAAAATCAAATTTTTTAAAAAACAAAGAGATTTGTGAAGGCTTTACCATATAAAATGTGCGTTATTTTGGTTAAATTCTTTTAAATCTAAAAAAGGTCATGGATTAGAAAATCATTTTGCCTATATGAAAGTAGACTTATAGAGCTTTCCAATGGTATTTGAATCATCAAAATCTATAAATTTCAAAAAAAAAATCAGTGATTTGCAAAGGTTTCACCCCATGATTTATGCGTTGTTTTGCTATAATCGTTATAATTCTAAACACGGGTCATGGATTGGATAATTGTTTTATCTCAATGAAAGTAAACTGATAGTGTTTTCCAATGTTATTTGATTCATCAAAATCTAAAATTATTAAAATGATTTTGATGATTCAAATACCATTGGAAAGCTCTATAAGTCTACTTTCATATAGGCAAAATGATTTTCCAATCCATGACCTTTTTTTAGATGTAAAAGAATTTAACCAAAATAATGCACATTTTATATGGTAAAGCCTTCACAAATCTCTTGTTTTTTTTAAAAAAAAATTGATTTTCATGAATGATATACCATAGGAAAGCACTATCAGTTTACTTTCATTGAGACAAAACGATTTTCCAGTCCATGACCCGTGTTTAGAGTCATAAAGATTTTATCAAAACAATACAAAAACCGTGTTGTACAAACATTGCAAATCACTGTTTTTTTGAAATTTATAAATTTTGATTATTCAAAGACCACTGGAAACCTCTAGAAGTTTACTTTCATTTAGTAAAAATGATTTTCAAATCCATGACCTTTGTTTAGATTTAAAATGATTTTACCAAAACAATGCACATTTCGTATGGTAAAATCTTCACAAATACCTTGTTTTTTTTAAAAAAAATTAGTTTTGATGAATCAAATACCGTTGGAAAACTCTATCAGTTTACTTTCAATGAGAAAGACAATTTTCAAATCAATGACCCGTAATTAGAGTTATAAAGATTTTTGCAAAAGAACGCATAAATCGTGTGGTAAAACGTTCGCAAATCACTGATTTTTTGAAATTTATAGATTTTGATTATTCAAATACCAATGAAAATCTCTATAAGTTTACTTTCATATGGGAAAAATGATTTTCCAATCTATTACCTTTGTTTAGATCTAAAAGGATTTTACCAAAACAAAGCACATTTCAGTGTTTTTAAACCTTCACAAATCTCTTATTTTTGTAAAAAATTTAGATTATGATGAATCAAATACTATTGGAAAGCACTATCAGTTTACTTTCATTGAGACAAAACTATTTTCCAATCCATGACCCATGTTTAGAGTTATAATGATTTTAGAAAAATAACGCAGAAATTATATGGCAAAACCTTCTCAAATTTCTAATTTTTTGAAATTTATAGATTTTGATTATTCAAATACCATTGGAAGCTGTATGAGTTTACTTTCATATAGGAAAATTGATTGTCTAGTCCATGATTGTTTTATAGATTTATAAGGATTTTACCAAAACAACGCACATTTCAGATATGGTAAAACCTTAGCAAATTACGTGTTTTTTAAAAAAATTTGATTTTGATGAATCATTTATTGTTGGAAAGATTTGTCAGTTTACTTTCATTGAGAAAAAAAATTTCAAATCCATGACACGTGTTTAGAGTTATAAAGATTTTAGCAAAACAACGCATAAATAATGTGGTAAAACCTTTGCAAATCACTGATTTTTTTAAATTTATAAATTTTGATTATTCAAAGACCATTGGAAACCTCTAGAAGTTTACTTTCATATAGTAAAAATGATTTTCAAATCCATGACCTTTGTTTAGATTTAAAATGATTTTACCAAAACAATGCACATTTCGTATGGTAAAACCTTCACAAATACCTTGTTTTTTTAAAAATTTTTAGTTTTGATGAATCAAATACCGTTGGAAAACTCTATCAATTTACTTTCAATGAGAAAGACAATTTTCAAATCAATGACCCGTAATTAGAGTTATAAAGATTTTTGCAAAACAACGCATAAATTGTGTGGTAAAACGTTCGCAAATCACTGATTTTTTGAAATTTATAGATTTTGATTATTCAAATACAACTGGAAAGCTTTATAAGTTTACTTTCATATAGGAAAAATAATTTTCCAATTCATGACCTTTGTTTAGATTTAAAAGGATTTTACCAAAACAATGCACATTTTGTATGGTAAAACCGTCGAAAATCTCTTGTTTTTTTTAAAAAAATTGGTTTTAATGAATGAAATACCTTTAGAAAGAACTATCAGTTTACTTTAATTGAAAAAAAAAACGATTTTCCTATCCATGACTGTGTTTAGAGTTATAAAGATTTTAACAAAACAATGTTGAAATCTTGTGGTAAAATCCTCGCATGTCACTGTTTTATTAAAATTTATATATTTTGATTATTGCAATACCATTGTAAAGCTCTATAAGTTTAATTTCATATAGAAAAAATGATTTTCTATTCCGTGACCCTTGTATAGATTTATATGGATTTATCAAAACAACGCACATTTCGTATGGTAAAACATTAGCAAATCACTTTTTTTTAAAAATTATAAATTTTGATAAATAAAATACCATTGGAAAGCTCTGTCTGTTTACTTTTATTGAGAAAAAATGATTTTGCAATCCATTACCTTTGTTTTGATCTAAAAGATTTTATGAAAACAACACAGAAATTGTGTGGTACAAGCTTCGCAAAACTATGATTTTTTGAATTTTAAAGATTATGATGATTCAAATACCATTGTAAAGTGCTATAAGTATACTTTCATATATGAAAAATGATTTTCCCATCCATGGCCCTTTTAAAGATTTATACGGATTTTACCAAAACATTACACATTTTGTATGGTAAAACCTTCGCAAATCACTTGTTTTTTTAAAAATTTCAGATTTTGATGAATCAAATATTGTTGGAAAGCTCAATCAGTTTACTTTCACTGAGAAAAACGATTTTCCAATCCATGACCCGTAATTAGAGTTATAACGATTTTTGCCAAACAATAAAGAAATCGTGTGGTACAACCATCGCAAATCACTGATTTTTGAAATTTATAGATTTTAATTATTCAAATACAATTGAAAAGCTCAATAAGTTTACTTTCATATAGAAAAAATAATTTTCCAATCCATGACATTTGTTTAGATTTAAAAGATTTTACCAAAATAACGCACATTTCGTATGGTAAAACCTTTGCAAATCTCTTATTTTTTTATAAATTTTTTATTTTGATGAATCAACTATCTTTGGAAAGCTCTATCAGTTTACTTTCATCCGAAAAGTAGTTTTCAAATCCATGACACGTGTTTAGAGTTACAAAGATTTTAGCAAAACAACACAAAAATAGTATGGTAAAACCTTGGCAAATCTCTTATTATTTTTTATAAAAATATAGATTATCATGAATCAAATACTGTTGGAAAGCACTATTAATTTACTTTCGTCGAGACCAAACTATTTTCCAATCCATGAACCGTGTTTAGAGTTATAAAGATTTTAGAAAATAACGCAGAAATTGTGTGGCAAAACCTTCTCAAATCATCGATTTTTTGAAATTTATAGATTTTGATTATTTAAATACCATTAGAAAGCTCTATAAGTTTACTTTCATATAGGAAAATAATTTTCAATCCATGACATTTGTTTAGATTTATAAGGATTTTACCAAAACAACGCACATTTCGTTTGGTAAAACCTTCATAAATCTCTTGTTTTTTTAAAAAATTTTGATTTTAATAAATCAAATCATTGTTGAAAGCACTATCATTTACTTTCATTGAGACAAAACGATTTTCCAATCCATGACCAAGAGGTGTTCTGCTTATAAAGATTTTAGAAAACAACGCAGAATTTTAGTGGTAAAACCTTCTCAAATCAATGATTTTTTTAAATTTATATATTTTGATGATTAAAATAACATTGGAAGGCTCTATAAGTTTAATTTCATATAGAAAAAATTATTTTCCAATCCATGACCATTTTATAGATTTATATGGATTTTACCAAACAACACACATTTCGTATGGTAAAACCTTCGCAAATCTCTTGTTTTTTAATAATTTTAGATTTTGATGAATGAAATACATTTGGAAAGCACTATCATTTTACTTTCATTAAGAAAAACTGATTTTCAATCTATGACCCGTGTTTAGAGTTATAGAGATTTTAGCAAAACAACTCGTAAATAGTGTGGTAAAACCTTTGCAAATCACTCATTTTTGAAATTTATAAATTTTGATTATTCAAATACCATTGGAAACCTCTATTAGTTTACTTTCATATAGGAAAAATGATTTTCAAATCCATGACTTTTGTTTAGATCTAAAGGATTTTACCAAAACAATGCTCATTTTATTTGGTAAAACCTTAACAAATCTCTTGTTTTTTTAAAATTTTAGTTTGATGAATCAAATACCGTTGAAAGCTCTATCAGTTTACTTTCTTTGAGAAAGACAATTTTCAAATCAATGACCCGTGTTTAGAGTTACAAAGATTTTTGCAAAACAACGCATAAATCATATGGTAAAACCTTCGCAAATCACTGATTTTTTTGAAATTTATAGATTTTGATTATTCAAATACCATTGAAAAGCTTTATAAGTTAACTTTCATATAAGAAAAATGATTTTCCAATCCATGACCTTTGTTTAGGTTTAAAAGGATTTTACTAAAACAATGCACATGTTGTATGGTAAAACCTTCGCAAATTCCTTGTTTTTTTTTAAAAAAAATATTGGTTTTGATGAATCAAATACCTTTAGAAATAACTATCAGTTTACTACAATTGAGAAAAAATGATTTTCTTATCCATGACCGTGTTTAGAGTTATAAAGATTTTAACAAAACAACGTTGAAATCGTGTGGTAAAATCCTCGCATGTCACTATTTTATTAAAATTTATATATTTTGATTATTGAAATACCATTGTAAAGCTCTATAAGTTTAATTTCAAATAGAAAAAATGATTTTCTATTCCGTGACCCTTGTATAGATTTATATGGATTTATCAAACCAACCCATTATTACGTATGGTAAATCATTCGCAAATCACTTGTTTTTTAAAATTTTAAATTTTGATAAATAAAATACCATTGGAAAGCTCTATCGGTTTACTTTTTATTGAGAAAAAATGATTTTGCAATCCATTACCTTTGTTTAGATCTAAAAGATTTTATGAAAACAACACAAAAATTGTGTGGTACAAGCTTCACAAATCATGATTTTTGAATTTTAAAGATTATGATGATTCAAATACCATTAGAAAGCACTATAAGTGTACTTTCATATATGAAAAATGATTTTCCCATCCACGGCCCTTTTATAGATTTATAAGGATTTTATGAAAACATCACACATTTCGTATGGTAAAACCTTTGCAAATCACTTGTTTTTTAAAAATTTCAGATTTTGATGAATCGAGATATCGTTGGAAAGCTCACTCATTTTACTTTCACTGAGAAAAATTATTTTCCAATCCATGACCCGTGATTAGAGTTATAACGATTTTAGAGTTATAACGATTTTAGCCAAACAATGTAGAAATCGTGTGGTAAAACCATCGCAAATCACTCGATTTTTGAAATTTATAAATTTTGATTATTCAAATACAATTGAAAAGATCTATAAGTTTACTTTCATATAGAAAAATATGATTTTCAAATCCATTACATTTGTTTAGATTTATAAGATTTTACCAAAACAACGCACATTTCGTATGGTAAAACCTTTGCAAATCTCTTGTTTTTTTATAAATTTTTGATTTTGATGAATCAACTAACTTTGAAAAGCTCTATCAGTTTACTTTCATCCAGAAAAATAATTTTCAAATCTATGACACGTGTTTAGAGTTAGAAAGATTTTAGCAAAAAAACGCAGAAATAGTATGGTTAAACATTCGCAAATCTCTTTTTTTTTTTTTTTTTATCAAAAATATAGATTATGATGAATCAAATACCGTTGGAAAGCACTATTATTTTACTTTCATCGAGACAAAACTCTTTTCTAATCCATGACCCGTGTTTAGAGTTATAAAGATTTTAGAAAAACAACGTAGAAATTGTGTGGTAAAAACCTTTTCAAATCAATGATTTTTGAATTTTAAAGATTTTGATGATTCAAATACCATTGGAAAGCTCTATAAGTTTAGTTTCATACGTAAAATTTTTCCAATCCATGACCATTTTATAGATTTATAAGGATTTTACCAAAACAATGCACATTTCGTATGGTAAAACCTTCGCAAATCTCTTTTTTTTTAAAATTTTTAGATTTTGATGAATCAAATACAGTTGAAAAGCACTATCATTTTAATTTCATTGAGAAAAATGATTTTGCAATCGATGACCCGCTTTTAGAGTTATATAGATTTTATAAAAACCACAAAGAAATCGTGGTGGTACAAGCTTCAGTAAATCATTGATTTTTTGAATTTAAAATATTTTGATGATTCAAATACCATTGGAAAGCTCTATCGTACACTTTCATATATGAAAATGATTTTATGAACCATGACCTTTTATAGATTTATAAGATTTTACCAAATCAATGCACATTTCAGTATGGTAAAACCTTCAAGAATCACTTTTTTTTAAAAAATTTAGATTTTTATGCATCAAATACTTTTGGAAAGCTCAATCAATTTACTTTCATTAAAAAATATACAATTTTTCCAATCCATGACCGGGGTTTAGAGGTTATAATGATTCTAGCAAAACAATGCATAAATCATGTGGTAAAATATTCGTGATATCACCGATTTTTTTGAAATTTATAGATTTTGAATATTCTAATAACATTGGAAAGATCAACAAGTTTACTTTCGTATAGGAAAATCGATTTTCCAATCCATGACTTTTGTTAGAATTAAAAGTTTTTACCAAAACAACGCACATTTCGTATGGTAAAACCTTCAAATCTCTTGTTTTTTTTTTAATTTTTTTTTCTATGATGAATCAAATCAGCTTGGAAAGCACTATCGCTTTACTTTCATTGAGAAAATATTATTTTTCAATCCATGACCCGTGTTTAGAGTTATAAAGATTTTAGCATATCAACGCATAAATTGTGTGGTAAAACCTTCTCAAATCAACGATTTTTGAAATTTCTAGATTTTGATGATTCAAATAACATTGGAAAGTTCAATAAGTTTACATTCATATAGGAAAATGATTTTCCAATCCATGACATTTGTTTAGATTTAAAAAGGATTTTACCAAAATAACGCATATTTCGTATGGTAAAACCTTCACAAATCTCTTATTTATTTTCATGGAGAAGAAATAATTTCGCAATCCATGACCCGTGTTTAGAGTTATAAAGATTTTAGCAAAACAACGCAGTAAATTATGTGGTGAAACCTTCACAAATCACTTATTTTTTTTAAACATTTTAGTTTTGATGAATCAAATACCGGTTGGAAAGCACTATCAGTTTACTTTCATTGAGAAGAAAATTTTTTGAATTTATGACCCGTGTTTAGAGTCATAAATTTTTAACAAAGCAACATTGAAATCGTGTGGTAAAACCTCATGAGTCACTTTTTATTGAAATTTAAAGATTTTGATGATTCAAATACCATTGGAAAGCTCTATAAGTATACTTTCATATATGAAAAATGATTTTCCCATCCATGACTCTTTTATAGATTTATAAAGATTTTACCAAAACAACGCTTACATTTCGTATGGTAAAACCTTTGTAAAATCCTTGTTTTTTTAAAATTTTAGATTTTGATGAATCAAATACAGTTGGAAAGCACTGTCAGTTTACTTTCATTGAGAAAAAACGATTTTCCAATCCATGACCCGTGTTTAGAGTTATAAAGATTTTAGGAATTCAACGCAAAAATTGTGTGGTAAAACCTTCTCAAATCACTTATTTTTGAAATTCTAGATTTTGATTATTCAAATACCATTGGAAAGTTCTATAAGTTTACTTTCATATAGGAAAATAATTTTCGATTCATGACCATTGTTCATATTTAAAAGGATTTTTACCAAAATAACGCACATACATTTGTATGGTAAAACCTTCAAATCTCTTGTTTACTTTCATCGAGACAAAACAATTTTCCAATCCATGAGCCGTGTTTAGAGTTATAAAGATTTTAGCAAAATAACGCGAGAAATTGTGTGGCAAAACTTTCTCAAATCATCGATTTTTTAAATTTATAGATTTTGATGATTCAAATACCATTGAAAGCTCTATAAGTTTACGTTCATATAGAAAAATGATTTTCCATTCCATGACATTTGTTTAGAGTTATAAAGATTTTTACCAAAACAACGCATTTCGTTTGGTAAAACCTTCAAATCTCTTGTTTTTGTAAAAAAAATTTGATTTTGATAAATCAAATACCGTTGGAAAGAACTATCAATTTACTTTCATTGGGACAAAACGATTTTCCAATCCATGACCCGTGTTTACGATACAAAGATTTTTTTAAAACAACGCGAAGTTGTGTGGTAAAACCTTCTCAAATCGGCCGATTTTTAAATTTATAGATTTTGATGATTAAAATACCGTTGGAAGGCTCTATAAGTTTAACTTCATATAAAAACATGATTTTCAAATCCATGACCATTTTATAGATTTGTATGGATTTTACCAAACAACACACATTTCAGTATGGTAAAACCTTCAAAATCTCTTGTTTTAAAAATTTTAGATTTTGATGAATGAAATACATTTGGAAAGGACTATCATTTTATTTTCATTAAGAAAAACTAATTTTTCAATCAATGACCCATGTGTAGAGTTATAAAGATTTTTGCAAAACAACGCATAAATCGTGTGGTAAAACGTCACAAAATCATTTGATTTTTTGAAATTTATAGATTTTGATTATTCAAATACCATTGAAAGCTCTATAAGTTTACTTTCATATAGGAAAATGATTTTCCAATTCATGACCTTTGTTTAGATTTAAAAGATTTTACCAAAACGATGCACATTTTGTATGGTAAACCTTGAAAATCTCTTGTTTTTTTAAAAATTGGTTTTGATGAATCAAATACCTTTAGAAAGAACTATCAGTTCACTTTAATTGAAAAAACGATTTTCCTATCCATGACCTTGTGTTTAGAGTTATAAAGATTTTAACAAAACAATGTTGTAATCGTGTGGTAAAATCCTCGCATTGTAGCTTTTATTAAAATTTATATATTTTGATTATTGCAATACCATTGCTGAAAGCTTGTACCACCACGATTTCTATGTGGTTATAATTCTAGACCACGAGTCATGGATTGGATAATCGTTTGTCTCAATGAGAGTAAACTGATAGTTCTTTCAGCGAAGTTTGATTAATCAAAATGTAAATTTTTTTTAAAAAACTAGAGATTTCGAGGTTTTACCATCTCAAAATAAGCGTTATTTTGGTACAATCTTTTAAATCTAAACAAATGTCAAAGATCGGAAAATCAAATTTCCTATCTGAAAGTAAACTTATAGAAACTTTTCAATGGTATTTGAATAATCAAAATCTCTAAATTTCAAAAATTAGTGATTCTTGAAGGTTTTACACACTATTTTGCTGCTGTTTTGCTAAAATTGTTATAACTCTAAACACGGGTCATGGATTCAAAATTGTTTTTTCTCAATGAAAATAAACGATAGAGCTTTCAACATTATTGATTCAACAAAACTAAAATTTTAATAAACAAGTGATCTGCGTTGTTTTACCAAACATAATGCGCGTTGTTTTCGGTAAAATCCATATAAGTCTATAAAAGGTTCATGGATGGGAAAATCATTTGTCATGCATGAAAGTTATAAAGCTTTCCAATGGTATTTAAATTATCAAAATTTCTAAAATTCAAAAAAAATCGGTGATTTTGCAATGTTTGTATAACACCGGTTTTTGTGTTGTTTTGATAAAATCTTTATGACTCTAAACACGGGTCATGGACTGGAAAATCATTTTGTCTCAATGAAGTAAACTGATAGTGCTTTCCTACTACCGATATGATTCATGAAAATCAAATTTTTTAAAAA
>JALRMA010000100.1:0-20400 GCA_023638005.1 Forsythia suspensa | reverse complement strand
ATAGAAACATGATATAATATGTGCCTTTGGTGTGTTCAATTAGAAAGAGAAGAGACACAAGAAACTCCATAATCTTGTTATCTTGTTTAAATTGAGAAATGGTTTCCTCAACTACTCTATAATGCCATATGGAAAATGCTGAAACTTGTGAAAAATTGAACACAAACTTAATTTGGTTTGTACACTTTGACATCTAATTAAGCCCTTGTTAGGTTTAGCTAAAAAATTGAGGTCAAATACAACAATTAATTTTAACCACACATTTATTGAAAAAATCATGAAATTATGTTATTTCTTTGTAATCTTTGTAAAAATCAGGTTTTCAAAAATAACAAGATAATTTTAGGGAATCCAATTGATTTCACGTAAATGTATTCGTCATTCAATTGTGTACACTCGATGCATTTTAATTTATTCAATTCATAGTGACTTTAATGTATTCTTTCGTGAGTTTGAACCTATTTTAAAATTAGTTCATATTTGACTTTTGATTTCCATGGATGTGACCCCTACTTGGAGATTGTGGAGTTTTCAAGTTCCGTGCTATGACTGTGGAATTTGTAGTCCAATGCCATGATTTTTATGTCATTTTTAATGTGAAGTGGGGTATTTATATTTGAAGTTTGTGAGAAAGATGTGGCTATTAATTGCACCTCATTGTGACCGTAATGTGAAGTTTGATGTGTCGCTTATTTGATTCAATAACGTAATCACATCTAAATTTATGTGACCAAAATTGTTAACTTGACTTGACTAGTAGTTTGTCTTACATGAATTTTTAATATGATATCTACATTGTGGGGTCTTGATGCTACCTTTCATTTCACTTTTTTTTTTTGATCGAAATACCTTTCATTTCACTTGATTCTACCTAAGTTGTTTAATATATTGGTTACCTTTCACCTTTGATTCGGTGTTGACAAAAGCTTATTATGATATATGAGAAACTCCTAAGTTGTGACCGGCATTAACAACGTGGTATTGTGGGAGGTTTTCTCTCTAGGTTGCGTGTTAAAATAATAATATAATTAGGCATTTTCTCTGAAAATGTACGCGTTGACGCTGTTTTGATCAAGTAATCATCGAATTTAAGAGGAAACGAATTTCAGATAATCAATGACTGTCTGTCACGAAAAAATGAATTTTACCTGTAAATAAACCCCCATCCCTAAGAAAACATTTTACCGAAAAATGACTATCAAAACACCTCAGAAATGGGAAAAATAGCTAAAACACATTTGGAAAAACAAGGAAATGTTGGAAAATAAGTAGAAAAAGTTCATTAGAAAATACACACAATCAAGCATAAATGTTTTAAATTTGTAATGTTTGTGTTGTGTATTTTAAACATCGAAACGATCGGTCGTCAACCCAAAATATTGGACGTCAAGCGGTCATGTCGAACTTTGCTGCATAAAAAAAATTAATCTAAAAATCACACAAAATTTCTAAAATAAGTTATTTGCAAATAAACCAACATTTATAGACAAAATCACATACAAAATCTGTGGCTTCAAATGAACCTTTCATAATGTCCACTTCCAATATTAGTAGAAATATTTATCGTCAAAGTTCAAACTTTAAACATAAACTTAGCACAATTTGATTTGCTCTAATCAAATTTTTTATTTTTCCTTGGCTTAATTCCCTTAAATTATTGAAATTACAATTTTCTTGACCCAAAAAATCCATTAGTAATCGAACCTGCTTCTACCGTGTTACGGTTAAGCATTCGCTTAAAAACCCACCTTTCGCCTCGATTAATGCCTAGTTAAATTAGTATCCCGGACCGCTTTTATAAACTGCTTTCAATTTTTCCGATTGAACCATTGGAGGAGTCTCCGATTTTCTAAATCATGAAATTTTTAGAACCACATTGAAGAGAGAATACTTAATAAATAATGTTTATGTTCATCCTCCATATTAATTGTTCCATACATTAGGGTGAGAAGATGCCAAACCTATTTAAACTTAGACAAGTAGGTCTATAAACCCTTAACTAACTTTGAATGGCTTAAGGCTTAAAGACAATGTTTATACATGTTGTGTGTGTATATAATGGTTCACCACTATTAATTAATTAAACCAACATCGTCTTTAAATATGTTAATAACATAAATCATAATTATGCCACAATATTAAAACTATCTATTGTCTCAACAATCTAGGAATATCTCCATAGTTATCTATATAATAATATTCAATCCAAAATATAAAAAATAAAAGTTAGAATTTTTGTTTAAAAGTGAAAATAGATGTAAGTGTAAACATTGTGTATCATATACGGCACTCCATTCATAAGAATCAAAAGGTACATATAAACATTGTGTATCATATACGGCAACCTATTCAAACCTTAAATCACAATGTAATACATATCATAATAAAAAGAGGCAATGACCATGTGGATTAAGCAAATTAAACAAAATATCCGATAATTGTGGGATTACTTTATTGATGAAAACAAATATATATATTAACAAAAATCGAAATGCATAAAATTTAAATATTTGATACGAAGAATTAAATAAATGTTGCAAAAGCGATTCTCTAAAAATTGTAAACAAAGAAAAAAAGAGAGGGATGTACTTAGGGCATCTGATTAGTTGTAAGACTGCACAAAAATTATTTTCAAAGAGTTGTTGAGATTGGAGACCAGTGCACAGCCAAAACACATATTTGGTAGGGGAAATTTCACGGAGGTCACCCAACTTACAGGTTGATTTTATGTTGGTCATCCGCTTCATTGTTTTCAATTTGATCATTTAGTTTATATAGTCATTCATTTGACTATTTTGACCATAATCGTTACCAAACCCATCAAATTTGTAATCTTTGCTTAATTGAATTTCTGACCTAATTCATAGCTTTTTGGCAACACAACTTTTTTTGTTTCCAGATATTCCCAATTTTGGATAACGCCAGAGATGAGCTAGTTAAATTTGTTGGTTAAATATTAATAGTGTGCATTATATTATAGACTTACTTTGTTGATGAAAAGTAAATTCAGATATTTGCAAAGACTAAAAATGGTGGATCAAGACTAGAGTTTGACTCTATGCTTTTTAGACTTAATTCTGTCCCGGCTAATAGTGCTCATAAAGTCGACGACAATCGCCTCCCACAGACAATCTTATCCCTTTATTGCGGATAAAGAATACTTCAAATCACAAGAAATGCCTAATGAAAAGTATTTTCGCATTCTTCTTTGTGCACGGAAGAAACAAAAAGTATTTTGTATTTGAATGCAAAGTTTTGAAATTTCAATTAATGCTATGCAAACCTGAGGGACCAATTTATAACATGCCAAAAGCTTCAAATGAATAGACAACTCATTGGTCATGTCGCTTTTAACCCCAACAGTTTATGATTTGAATTGCATGTCGACACCTTCTCGGATTAATTAATTAATTATTTTTTATAGAAGATTTAAATAAAATAAATAAATCTTATTTTTTATTTGTCCAAAAGATTATAATGGGCCAAGTCTCAATCTTTTGACCCCATGCGATTTCAGCGAGAGTTGCGACTCGAGCCCTGCTGCAGGCTGGAGCCTACGGCGCATGGCGGCAGGCGCTGTGGCCTTGGATCGAATCCAGAGATGTATGTCTCTCTCCTTTAAAAGACTATTGATACATTTGGCAATAATTTCTCGATTCACTCTAAATAATTGCAAGACAAATGTACTATAATTATCTACCCATGAGTAGAAATTGTTCAAAATATAAACCATTTAAATGGGTGGTGTAGACCCATTCTAATATTTGGTCAAAATTGATTAAAATCAATTATTTAGTCAACCATTTCCAACAAAATTGAAATAAAAATATTAGTTGATGATAAAATTGAAACTATGACCAACATGAAACAAATTTGTAATTCTCTATGAGAATGTTTGATTATGTTATTTTGAGAAAAAAATGATTTTTCCCAGTAGAGTAAGCCCACGTTGATGAATTTTTGTAATTGTAACTCACAATTCTTGGGTCCACCTTCCATTCAATAAATTTGTAGAATTTAATTTTTGCCCCACTACCTATGTGTACCCAATTATTAAAATAGAGGGGCAAACTGATAAATTAGTAATAAATCATAACCAAAAAGATAATATTTAGTTAGCGACTACACTAGGGAGGGCGGGTCGAGCTGGGTTGATTGGTTTTTCCCCAACCCGCCCAAATCGACAAAATTTGATTTGAAACCAACCCACTGGGCAACCGTGTCCTATAAAACATAATTTAAAAAAAAAGAAAAAAAAATTCGAAATGGAATATCAGTCGAATTGTCTATTTTGTGGGTTTTTTTTTTTTTTTTATGCCAGTCCCAATCACAATTAGCTCAATTGACCCACTGTTACTGAAAAAATCTATTTTTCCCCCAAAGTAGTAGTAATTATACGCACCAACGTCATCAAAACGTAGTCAACACAACATTAATGATAAATCATAACTAAAACACTCAACATTTCAGGGCTACACTTAGCCTCAACTGGCTCCACTTGTTGAGAAAAAGTCTATCTTCCCTCTAAATATTTTCTTCAACATTTGTAGGATCAGACACAATTAACGTCAAACCTAGAGGCTATTCAGCAGAGATTTTTCAACCAAAAGTTACCTAGTTATTCTCAAAATAAATTTTTTGACTACACAATTTCACCGAACAAGCTTTAGTAGTCAACACAACATTAATTATAAAAGAGTAGTCAAATGGTTGAGCAAATATTTATCACCACTATGAGAGATTTCTCATGCCAGCTGTTAAAAAAGATTTAACGTATGCTGTATGATAATCACGCCTTCAATTTCTTCTCTCGTGAAAATCATCTATTCCAAAATTGTCGGACCATTTCAATCAATCTCCCTTGATTTGATTATCTTCAAAATTTGCTAACCTCTTCAATCCATCTCCTCACCGATCATCTCTAAAATACGTGTTCTGCCACCTCAATCCATCATCATATTGTAGCCACTTATCGAATTCATCCGTAGAAAATCAAGATACTCAAGATATCATCATTCAAACCTAGTAAACACAACATTAAGGATAGTAAATTATTGTTATTAAGTCAAAGTCAAGTGTAATTTTGATAAGAAAACATTCTGAGCTTGCATGTGGACTGGAGTAGATAAAATTTTATAAATAGAGTAGGGAATATGTTTACAAGAAGATCAAGAGTTCAATTTTGGAGATGGAGTGAACTTTTTCATTTATTCCAGCATCATTTCAGTTACCAATTTGATCTTCATATTCTACAAAAAAAGCCCACATTACAACAGGGTACCAACACCACCAGGGCCACCTGGATGGCCACTGTTTGGTCACATTTTCCAACTCGGATCAGCACCTTACAGAACCAGTAGCAGTGCTCAAACAAAGTATGGCTCCTGTTGTGTGGTTAAAGATTGGTTCAGTTAACACAATGGTTATACAATCTGCAGATGTAGCCATTGAGTTTTTCAAGAACCATGATCTGTCATTCGGTGACTGAAGCACTATTGATGTTATGAGATCGAGGGATTACATCGCGATTCCATGGCCTCATTCCATATGGCGTCTATTGGCGCGTGATGAGGCGGTTTCCGCACTGTGGAAATGTTTGTTAACCAAAAGAAATCAACGAAACAGTGTCTGGTATGAGAAACCGCATTGATCACATGCTGCTGTGGATCAGTGCCAGCCAAATTTGTGGAAGGAAGGAAGAATGGAGTTCAAGTGGTAATGATATATTTTCTTGGCGACGTTTAATACCTAGGGCATATGATGTTGTCCTTGAGGATATGGTGGATCCTGGAGTCGAAAGATGCTCTACTTTTCTTTAACTCCATGAAAGGAATGATGGAGTGGTCCCATCCTGAATATTTCAGATTTATTCCTTGGCTTAGTTGGCTTTGACCTGCAGGGTCTAAGGAGAAAATGGACCGTGATCTAGGAACAGCATTGGATATTGCTGCAACATTCGTGAAGGAAGCTGCATTGAAGAAAACAAGGCAGGTGGGCGAAAGAGGAAAGACTTCTTGGATGTGTTGCTGGAATTTGAAGGGGGCAAGAATGAACCAGCTAAATTATCAGAATCGAGATCACCGTATTCATATTGGTATTTTTCTATTTCCAATTTGGCTAAATTTCATTGGGCTGAATCATTAAAGGTATTAAATCCAAGAATGACTGTTAGGATGAAACACAGAGCAAAATATAGTACTGTTTTCTTCAACAACTTTATTTTTTAGAAAAGATTGTTGAGCATGAAATGAGACAACACATGCATATATTGATTAAAATATAAACTGGCATGCACGTATTAATAATTTACTTTTTTTTCAATAGCTTAAACTATTAGTTACAGATTCTTATCTTATTTCTTGGAAATCTTTTTCCACAATCCATCATCTTTTATCGTTAACAATTATTATTTCATTAGAGTTACTAAAAACATTAATGAGCAATTGCATTTAATTCCAGGAAATCTTCTTTGCCGGTTCAGAGACTACTAGTGCCTCTGTTGAGTGGGCATTGACGGAGCTCCCACGCAACCCCTGAAACAATGATCAAGGTTAAAACGAGATTTCGAGCGTGGTAGGATCAAACAAGAAATTTGAAGAAAGTGATATAGATAAACTGCTTACTTGCAGCAGCAGTAATCAAAGAAACAATACGGCTACATCCTCCAGTACCATTACTAAATTACGATGAGATTGAGGAAACTAATTTATGGGGTATTTAATACCCAAGAATACGCAAGTGTTTGTTAACGCTACTATTTCAACAGATGAAAATATTGGGAGGAGCCTTATCATTCAAGCCTGAAAGATTTTTTAGGTTCAAAATTGACTTCAAGGGACAATATTTTCAGTACATTCCATTTGGTGCAGGCAGGAGGAGTTGTCCGCCTTCCATTAGCGATCGTATGATGCACTTTGTGTTAGGCACATTGTTTCATGAATTTGATTGGGAACTTGATTCTCTACAACCCCAACACCATTGACATGAACCAAAAGATTGAATGGCCATGCGAAAACTTGAACCATTAATGGTGGTAAACCAATAAAACGTAACGCCCATCACTATGTATCTTTTTGTTATATGTTCTAATAAGAAACACTTAATCGATGTACCGTGTTCTTGATTTTATGACCTGTATTTTATATATATATATATTATATATAAAACATCACCAATAAATTGCAAAAGATTTAAATTTATGGTTTAGTTTTTCCAAGATGAACTCGAGAATCTCGACCATGCATGATCAAGATTACCGTCTCATGATTGAGATATTTCTTTTGGTAGTAATTTATTTTATGATTTTTTTTAAAATTTTGATTCCCGACAATATTTTGACTTAGATTGAGAAAATAGAAAATTTTATTATGTGTATAACAATTATCACCATTAATAATCTAATTATTATCTAACTAGAAATATTTCTATAACTTATCGAGATATAATTTATCCAAATTATTGAGGAAATCTTTCTAGGTGGTTTAGAGACTGCTAGCAGCTCTATTGAGTGGGCATTGTAGGAGCCCCCACGCAAACTAGAATAATCAGCGACTTAAAAATAAGACCCCAAACAGCTGCCTCAGGTGTAAAGTTCCATAATTATATTTTAAAAAAATTTATTTTATTTTATGTGAAATTAGGCCCTTTACTTTATTTTAAAAAATTGAAAAATACGGGTTATTTTTAAAAAATTGAAAATAGACTTCTTTAATATATCGTAATGAAGGGTAAAATAGAAAATAATTACTACAATGCCTTAAACCCTTCCTCACTGTTTTTTCTCTCGATTTCGGCGCAATTCTTCAAATTCATTCGCTAATTATAGTTTCACTTCGCTTTTCTATATTTTAACACTATATTGTTCAATATGGTTAGAGAAGGCCAAATCATCATTGCGTAATCTTCTGTGATGAAGAGAAAGTGTAGTTCAAAATCTGAAGGATCTTCAAAAAGATGAAAAATATTGTTCGCTTATTCTAAGATTTTGCTATTTTTTCTCGATTGTTTTGTTTATCTCGAATTTATGTTTTCCATTATTATTCAATTTATGTTATTGCCTTTAGAAAATCAAAGGATAATGGTTGATGATTGAAATTTTTACATTATGAGGGGATTTGTTCGGTGGAATACATGTCTCCGTTTTCAATGATTAATTGGTCGATGATGGTGCGCTTATTTATCTTATTTCGTTATTCTTATTTACTACATCATACCATAAATGTGTTGATGATTCAATTTTGTACTTGTTGAATCCTGGGTGAAATAGAATTTTTTCCATGGAGGAAGGAGTTATATAGTTCGACTTTAATGTTTTTGAAGTGCATTCAAAGAAGAGGATCATGAAGTTAGATTCTCAAAAAAAATTTGAGTATAGGCTTAATGGTTTTCTTCTTAGCTTCAAGTTTGGATATACGAGTTCATTCCCACAATAGCGTGGAAAATTTTTATGTGAAGTACAAGCCATCACTTCCTGATCTCGAGTCGGAGTTCTAATGCATTTGACATCTTTTGCACAATTGCACAAATATATTTTTGACTTGATTAAAGTAAGCTCTATTTATTATTTATGCAATTTTTCACATTTTTTATTATCGTCATTATTTTAAATTTAAGAATATAGTGTTTTGCGCATAGAAGTTAATGATGTTAGATAACTAACGCGGAGAAGGAGGTGGTATATAATTGAATGGTTGTTTGAGAGTTACAAAATCTCAAGGGAAAATCACTAAAAACGATGACAACTTTGAGCATCCTGTTATTCATCGTCAAAGTCGATGATTACACCTCAAGAAACATTAGTTGGCAATGACGCTTCTTCCAAAGTTGAAGAAAAAAAAGATAGTTGAGTTTTTTTGAGCATTTATTTATCTTTTTATGCTTTCTATACCTTTTTGTTTATTGCTTCTTATGATTATGTGTTTTCTCCGATTTTTTGTATTTTCATGCAATATTCTAAATCAAATGATGAAATATTAAACGTTTAGCGTAGATTGAAGTGAAACTTCAATCAAAATGAAGAAATTTTTGAAACGATCGGGTAGAAATTGAGGGAAAAGTGGAATCAAATGAAATTATTTTGAAACGCTTGGATATATAGAGTCCAAAATACAATCGAATGAAGAATTTCTAATCGATTGGTGAGCTTGAACTCAAAGTTCAATTTAATATTCAACCTGAGAAACAAATAAAACAATTTGAAGAGAAAGTGAAATCAATGAAGAAATTCTCGAATCCGTATAAATGTTGAAAGCAAATCAATGATTTGCAAATGTTGAAGGTATGTTACATTTTAGATCTAAGTCACTTTTGGATCACAGCTTGTCACTTTACAAGAAAGTGACACACGCCGTCATATCTTTTGCTAAGAAAGCGACTTTCTCTAATAAGAAAGTTTAACAAAACGTGTCACTTTTTGCTATAAGTGTGCCACTTTTACCCAAGACGTCACTTTTACTACAGAGAAAAGATGTGTACACTTTTTAGAGATTTATGTCAATTTATTATATAGATATGTATGAGACCTTTTATTTATTCTTATGTTCAGAATATCTGGAAAATGTTGCTAATGATACAATGGACATGAAAAGAATGCAACTAATTATCCTAGTTTTCATCTGGTATCAGTTTGATCTCGACCGAAAAAAAAGTATTGAGATGCCACCGAAATTAATGTGGAAAAGTGAATTATTCAATTTCAAACACATTGTATTTTTAATTTGATATTTACTTATTTGTTATTGTGCACTATTTAATGTGACTCTATTTATTTTATTCGCCTTTTGATGAAGATATAATAAATTTTAATGAAGAGGACCTGAAGATTGTCGATGATGTTGTCGTTGATATTTAGCTTAAAAAAATGCATCAAGACGTATTTTTTTCACATTTTATTTTGTGTTTTTACTTGTTAGATTTGTTTTTGTATCGCACCGCAAAAGTAATCTTTGTACGCTTTATTCGGATCGCTGATGTAAATGATGATGATGTTGAATTGAAAGATGAGGATTGGCAAAAATTGACGAGATTGGCAAAATGCTTTAGAATACAAACTTGGCAGTAGGCAATTGTTTGTTTGATTATTTTCATTCAACTGACTTATTTTTGTGTTCGCACAACATAACTTGACACTTTTATTTTTTTTTTACATTTAGACGGACGATGGAGTCACTCCTGATGCGCCTCAGAGAGGCAAAAGAAAACCCACCGCACTTCTTCAAATCCCATGGGTAAATCAATATGATTCTACTTGGGCAAGTACTTCTACACAATGGGAACTTCTAACGCTGAAGCGTGCTGGTGAAGGGTACGCTTGCATTCAAAGTCAGTCAGCCCCCATCTCGCACCTCGTGATGTGGAAGCATTCGGAGAGTTGGTACAAGGAAGGGTTATGACTTAAAAATAAGTAAGTATAGAATTACAATGTCACTTTAATAAGTTAGTGACACATTATTTTTATCCAAATGTGTTTGTAAAATTAAATCAACCATAGAAAAGATTTGTTATTCAAATGTGTTTGTAACTTGTACACATTGTTCATCATTACTTTTGAGCAAAAATGACAGAAGCAATGTCACTTTTTTAGCAAAAAAGCTGACGTAATACGTCACTTTTCAATCCCAAGTCACAATTCATATTCAAGATAAAAATTGATGCATTAACGGTTATTCATGCTCAATAATTAATGTCATCAGTATAACGCACAACAAATCAAGTTAACTCCGTGATTCAAATCAACCCCATAGATGATTTTCGATTCAAATTCCTTCTCTAACTTGTATACCTTCTATCACTTTTTGAGCAATAGTGACACGACCATGTCACTTTTTGTACAAAAAGTCGATGCAGATCATGTTACTTTTTAGAAAACAAAAGTGACATAGCATGTCACTTTTCTATCCACAAGCCTCAATTCATATTCAAGACTAAATAACGATACATTAATGTTTGTTTAAGTTTCATACAATGTTCACAGTCATTTTAAGCAAAAGATGAGCATGTCACCTTTTCTAACCCAAGCCTCAATTCATATTCAAAGACAAAAACGACATTAATGTTTGATCATGCTCAATAATTCATGTCACTTCATGAAGCACAAACAACAACAAGTTAGATCTTGTATTTAAATCAACCATAGAGAAGATTTTATTCAAACGTGTTTGAGTAACTTGTATACACATCGTTCCTCATTATATGAGCATACTTCACCTTTAGTGACGTAGTATGTCACTTTTCAATCCCTCAAGCCACAATTCATATTCAATATAAAAATTGATGCATTAATGATTGTTCATGCTCAATAATTCATGTCACTATATAACGCACAACAAATATCAAGTTAAATCCCGATTCAAATGAACCACACAGATAATTTTGATTCAAATTTGTTTCTCTAACTTATATATTGTTCACACTTTTGAGCAATAAGTGATGCAGAATGTCATATTTAGATAAAAAGCCGACATGACACGTCACTTTTCTATCCCCAAGTCTCAATTCATATTCAAGACAAAATAACGATACATTAATATTTCAGCTAACATTATTCTCGTCATTTTTGAGCAAAAAGTGACGCATCATGTCACTTTTTAAAACAAAAAGTGACATAGCATGTCACTTTTTCTAACCCCAAGCCTCAATTCATATTCAAGACAAAAACTATACATTAATGTTTAATCATGCTCAATAATTCATGTCACCATCATGCACAACAAATATTGTTAGATCTGTGCATTTAAATCAACCACACAGATGATTTATGATTCAAATTTGTTTGTCTAACTTGCATACATTGTTCTACCACTTCTTTGAACAAAAATGACCTAATTATGTCACTTTTTTAGACAAAAATATAAGCATGTCACTTTTTTAGAAAAAGTGACGTAGCTGTGTCACTTTTCTATCCCAAGTTTCAATTCATAGTGTCACCGTGATGTTACAAAATTTGTACCAAGTGTAATTGTATGACATTCTTTGTAATGCGTAGTTAATCATTTCAATGATGAGAATGTTAAGATTAGCCCTAGCTTCTACTTCACGATGTTCCAATCTCTTCTAAAATGTAGTAGTATGAATTAGTGACAAATCAACTGAGGTTTTGATGACACAGTAAGTTTTTGTTTATTAGTTGTTTGGGTTTAAGATTTATGTATAAAATTTATTAATACATTGTCGATTCTTTTTCATACACTTGTTTTGTAGCATATGGATGTGCGTTTTATTATTTGCTGAAAGATGTTAAGCGATGATGTGGTATAAAATTCAATGCCACAACAACGGACTTTGCCTCTTTGACAGCCAAGTTAGAGAGTTGTATGATGAATTTTCAAAAGATCCACTAGTCCTCGTTAAGCAAAACTTCTACCGTCGTATCCAATTGATTATTGTACATGCCCTTGCAAACACAGCCACAGAAGTTGACCACATATCTTTACGCCTTGAGATGTATAACCCGCTCATTGGCTTCTTTGTCATTTTGACATCAAGGAGATGTCCTTGAATATTTATAATTCCTACACTAAGGTGGTCAAGAAGCTCGTCTGTACTTTAAGTCGTTAAACCATTTTCGCTATTATTCATCATCTTTGTTCAACACCGGGTTCTTCGACTACAAAATATTACATAACAAGAGGCACCAAAACCACTTGTTGTAAAGTTGGTTCCAAACTACCTCACAGCAAAAGAACCAGTTAGTTTGCTTTTTAAAAGTTTGAATTTTTTATATGTTGAATAGATAGAAATATATGGTTTGCCTTCAATTATTGGTTAATGTTTCATTTTGTTCTTTTTGCACAGGATTAGAATCTATGTGATTAAACATGTCGGTATTTAATCATCGAAATGTTGAATGAGATGTCAAAGACATTCAATATTGTAATACAAAAACAAAATACACACCAATTGTAATGCGTGTATGCCAAGAAGAAGCAAGTGAGAATTATGACAATCGACAATGATCAGGTGGCAAAGGACATTTGACAAGACAAAGAAGGCTTGCAATTTTTTGTAAATAATATTTCAGTAGTAGGACTACATATGACATGTAAATGTAGTGTATATGGTGAATGTAGTTTCATGTAAATGAGATTAACAATGTAGGTTTTGAAAGTTTCTTTGCAAAAAAAAGGTAAGTACAAAAATATTTTTTTATACATACGCGACATGCTATTCATGTTGACAAAACATAATTGATATTGATGATTTTTTCAAACCGCTGATTATAGATTGTAGAAGTGATCTCAATTGATATATTACTTTAATTATGGAAATCATGTAATATACTTTTGACAAATAAGTTATGGGTTTTATTGTAACCTAACTAGTGACATAGTACGTCACTTTTCGCTGTAAAATAAAAGGAAGGTGGTCATTTTTTGTTCTAAAAGTGACATAGTGTGTGTCACTTTGTTGTTAAATTATGAAAATCATGTATACACTTCTGATAGCCATGTTAGAGTTTTAATAACCAACAAACAACATAAAAGTTATTTTTTAGAACAAAAAGATTAGCAATGTCACTTTTCATTATAAAAGTGACAAGTGTATCATTTTTGTTCTAAAAGTGACATAGTTTGTCACTTTTGTTCTTAAATTATGAAAATTATGTATACACACTTTAACAAATTAATGTTAGGGTTTTAATAACTAACAAAACGACATAGTGTGTCACTGCTATAAAAGTGACATAGTGTGTCACTTTTCATTATAAAAGCAACGCATGTGTGTCACTTTTTATTTTAAATTATGGAAATCATGTATACACTTTGACAAACCATGTTAATAATGAACAAAGATATACAAGTGTGTTTTCGTTATAAAGTGACAATGTAAGCCTATTTTTTTTTTCTATCAAACAAATATGTTCGTCACAATCTAATTTGAAAAGAAAACCAATATGCAAAGTGACACAATAAATGTTCACTTTTTGTTCAAAAAGTGGGTATTAGTATGTCACTTTTTTGTTCTAAAAGTTACAATTTCTCAGATTCATCAAATTCCTTTAATAGTTGAAGTATCATACAATAATTTATGTTAAATGATAAGTTTTACATTCCACTATAATGTCATGACCTATAAAAAAAAAAGCAGTGCATGAATGTTAACACTATTTTGAATAGAAAACCAATAAGAATGAATAAGTGATACTTCCAAATAAAAAAATAAAAAACTTATAAATCTTGTAACTTTCTTTTCGTGGCTTCTTCTTCAAAAGTGTCGGAGTTTGACACGATTATCTTCCATTGCACATATATTTTCTACATCTACCACATTTTGTACTTCGCTTTTTTTCTCCTTTTGATGGTATTCTTTCTCTCTTGTAGGTCGCCCGATTTTCTTTTGAATCGAGCCAAGACTATTCTTTTGCTTTTACATCATATGGCATATTCCAATCATTGCATCTCCAAGTGGGTAAACCGTACTGATCGTGAGTGTTTGATGTACATCTCTCACAGTAATATTTTGAACAATACAAATATGAATCTTCCTTTATCTTTGCAATAACCGCCACGCGTAATATGGGATTTTGTCCACGGAATTGATTGTATGTACATGTCTTTTCTTTCAATATTCACCACATATGAGGCACAAATATCATCGACTTGGTATATTATTGAACTCAGAAGTCGATGCCTGCGCAAAAATAATACAAGAAAATAATATATTAATAAACCACACAATTAAATCACACTTTCATAACATTAACTCCAACCCACTCAAAAATTGCACACTATGTCACTTTTACCGTAAAGTGACACACTCATTACTTTTATTCGTAAAAGTAGACAACCCATGTCACTTTTTTTTTTAGATAAGCATATTTTTATCACAATAACAATAAGCTATAATAAGATTTCAAAATCATAAACCTTCTACTAATATTTAATTATAAATAGAGCTATAGACGATATGAACCAAGTCATGCCACTTTATACTAAGAAAGACACACTTTATCACTTTTTATTCAAAAAGTGACAACCTATGTCACTTTTTTCGATACATATTTTCATTAAAATAATAATCGACATAATAAGATTTCAAAAAATCATAAACCTTCTAATCGATATGTAATTATAAATAGAGCCATAGACGATATGAACCAAGTCATGCCACTTATAATAAGAAGGTGACACACCATGTTACTTTTTTGATCGTAAAGTGACACACTGGCCACTCTTTATCTCGTAAAGTGACAACATATGTTACTTTTTAGATAAGCATACAGATGCCACTTTACCAAGAAAGTGACTCACTATGTCACTTTTGATCCGTAAGTGACACACTATGTCACTTTTTTAGATACATATTTTCAATACAATAACAATCGACATAATAAGATTTCAAAATCATAAACCTTCTAACTGATATGTAATTATAAATAGAGCTATGTATTTATAAGAAATCCAAGTAATACCACTTTTATACTAAAAAAGGGACACACTATGTCACTTCTTTACCTGTAGTGACACACCTTTTCACTTTTTCAAAAACACACTATATCCTTTTGTTGGTACATGCATGTTTTCATTACAATAACACTCTAGCATATAAATGATATTTAGTTCATGCAATGCGTGATTCGATTCCTTCAATTTTCGATTCCATGGATTTCTCTCTCAATATTTTTTTCTTGTTTGTTCATAAGTTTTGTACAAGGTTGCCCGCAAGATCGCTATAAGTGCTCAAAAACCATTCTTGCAACAAATATCTCGCAAGGATTCCAATAAAAGTCTATAGACAACCTTGTTGTTTTTATTATCGAATTTCATCGATTCAACTATAGCTGAAGTCATTAGAAAACATGTTATTTGTCATGTATGCCCTTGACCACTTAGTGTGGTGGTGTACCAATCTCTCCTCAAGATAAAGAACAATCAAAATATTAATCATTTCCTTGAATACATTGTTATTATGCATCCAAATAAATATTTTTGTACATACCGTATGTGATCAATCCCTTTTCTATGTGGATTTCATCGAAGTCATTTACAGAACTCCGAAAATCATTTTTTCGTAGGCTCTAGTAAACCTATTGAATGGTTGTGTAATGTTCTTTCCATTTTTTTTGCCAAATGTTGACTTTAAATTTTGTAGCAGTGGTAGGGAACATTAGACCATGCATTGAATTCTCATACACCTTCCGGATTACTGCACTTTTATGTTTTTACGACTATCTAAGATTATACACAATCCTTTCGTTCCAAGCCACTTATAGCTTTTTAACATAAGTAAGAAACCACTCCCATACAATCATTAGTTTTGAAGTCACCAACCCAAATGCTAATAATATGAAATTGTTGTTGTTTGTGATCTCGTGTACATGTCGTGAATAATGTTCCACCATAATTTTTTTTAAGAACGCACCATCAATCACTATTATAGGTCTCAATACCCCACCCTCGAATAGATGCTCCTAATGCCATGAAGAGGTATTAAATTGTTATCGTCGTAAGTCTCACCTCCTTGTAATTGATCCGGTGATTTGTTTGTTCTATCATGGCCAAGTACTTTTGGAACATTTTCATAAAACCTCCTATTTTCACTCCTCAACACCAATTCCAAAGCTTTTTCCTCAGATTCTCCAAGCCTTCTCAGAACTCATTGACATCCGTATGTATTCATCATGTCAATTATTATGTCCAAGGGAGTGTGTGTTGTTTTTTGCTGAGACATACTTGTACTTGATGCATTCTCCTACTATTAAGCTTGTCGCTCGATGGTGATCCGCTAAGATGATGTTATTTGAGCACGTGTGATCGCTTCATATATCTTATTTTGAACATTTCCTGTCATCCAAGTCTTGAAGCTCTAAAACAATTATTTGCAATCATCATCTATGCATCGCAAGACATATTCTTCTGTCCTACTTTCATTTACCTTCTGAATCGAAAGTTTTTATGTATCGACATACCGAAATACTTTTTCTTAACCAATGTCTTGTTCCTAAAACCTTTTTTTTCCAAGAATTTCATTCATACTAACAACCTAAATACTTATCACTACCGTTTATTATCATTTTTCAACCCCCAGATGCATGAAGAAACATCAACAAATGCTGTTTCAATAGTTGGTAGATTTTGAACCGAGGTTGTTACCGAACCATGAGCTTGAAAAACTTGTAATTGCATCACTGCGTCAATTGTTCATTCACTAGTAGCAGCTTCTTGAAAGTTGTATGCCTTCAAACTTCACTCCTACGACATAATGAAACCGGTAGATCTATGCACAAAGGAAAGCTTGCAAGATGTTTTCTCCCTTTGAGCTCCAAATAAAGCATGTGAGAGAATTATTGTCCAAATTTCATCGAGGCGTGTTTTTTTCTTCTTATATTGCATTGTTATTGAGTGTGTCGTTGACCCCCCTACATTTGTAAATCGAATATATCATGCGTCATTGAGTTCGCAGTAGTGTATTCTATTGAAACGACACCCCAAATGTATTTTAAAATTCCATGTATTGGTTACCTTGTTCCCCCTGTCCTACATAGCTGGATGATGAATACATTGATTTTATCCATATCCGTAGAAAACACCAACATATGATACATTAATGTTTGATCATCCTCGACAGATGACATTATTACAAAAGTGACATAGGCATGTCACTTTTCTATCCCCAAGCCTAAATTCACATTCAAGACAAAATAACGACATTATGCGTTTATCACGCTAATAATTATACACCCATAATATACAACGAAACTGGTTAACCCTCGATTAAATCAACAAGATAAAAGATTTTATCTCAAATTTGTCGTTTGTCGTAGACAATGTTTTACTACATTTGACAAAAAAGTGCCAGAAGGTATATCACTTTTTGAGGAAAGCGAATGCACTGCGTCACTTTTAGAGAACAAGTGACATAGCATGTTCAATTTTCTATCCCTTAAGCCTTAATTCATATATTCAAAAGCAAAATAACGATATATTAATGTTTGTTTAAGTTGTATACATTTGTTCCGTTATTTTGAGCAAAAAGGACAGAGTCAATACTTTAATGAAAAGTGATATAGTATGTCACTTTTTTCAACCCCCAAGCCACAATTTATATTCAAGATAAAAAATTGATGCATTAATGTTGGTCATGCTCAATAATCCATGTCACTCTATAATGCATACCAATAAACACTATTGGGTAAACCAAGATTCAAATCAACACACATAGAGCAATTTGATTCAAATGGTTTCTCTAATCTCATATATATTGCTCACACTTTTGAGTAAAAGTGATGCATCATGTCACTTTTTAGACAACAAGTGACATAGTGATGTCAATTTTCTTATCCCTCAAGCCTGAACTCATATTCAAAGCAAAAGGAACGACACATTAATGTTTGTCTAAGTTTATACATTGTTCTATCATTTTTTGAGCAAAAGTGCTGCAGTAATGCCACTTTTTAGGCAAAAAGCGATTAGTTTGTCACTTTTCAATCCCTCAAAGCCACAATTCATATTCAAGATGTGTACTGAAGTTACTGTCGGTTATCGTTTCACAATCATGTCTGTACTATAACGCACAACAATTATCGCTAAATCCATAAAAAAATTCAAATCAACTACATAGATACCTTTGATTCAAATTTTGTTTCTCTAACTTATATACATTGCGCCGCTACTCTTTGAGTAAAAGATGTAATCATGTGTCACCTTTTCGACAACGTCATGACATAAGATGTCAATTTTCTATCCTCCAAACCTAACGTCATATTCAAAAGCAAAATAACGATACATTAACGTTGTTTGTCTGTATACATTGCCTGGCCATTGTTCAGCAAAAAGTGACGTAATGATGTTACTTTTTAGGCAAAAGTGACATAGTGTTATGTCACTTTCAACCCCTGCCACAATTCATTTTCAAGATAAAAATTGATGCATTAATGGGTTTATCATGCTCACAATTCATGTCACTCTATAACGCACAACAATGGCTCGGTTAAACCAAAGACTCAAATCAAATCTATATAGATACTTGATTCAAATTATTTCTCTAACTTAGCACATTGTTCTCGTCACTTTTCTAGTAAAAAGCTTATTGCACCATGTCAGGCTTTTTAGACAACAAGTGACATAGCATGTCACTTTTCTATTCTGTTTTAATTCATATCTGTGCCAAAATTAAAACGAGTAGTATTACATTAATGTTTGCTGTCTAGATTGTTCTATTATTTTGAGCAAAAGTACAGTAGCATGTCACTTTTTTTAGGGCAAAAAGTGACAGTAGTATGTCACTTTTCAATCCCTCAAGTCACACCATGTTTCGGGGATAAAAATTGATGCATTAACGTATATTCATCGCGCTTAACGATTCATGTCACTTATAACGACAATAAATATCAGTTAAATCTTGTATTTAAATCAACCACGCGAGATAATTTTAATTGTACCTTAAATCCTGTATTACTGTTCAACACACTTTAGTAAGCAGCTGAAGGTGCAGGCCACTTTTCTATACCATCCTCAATTGAGGGCCCAAGACAAAAAATAATACATTAATGCTTGTTTATGTTCAATAACTCATAACGATCTGAAGACACAATAAATATGAAGTTAACTCTACATTTAAATTCACCGGGATATGTGGATTTTGATTCAAATTTGAGCCTTTATCGCTTATATAATAAACTCATTACTTTTTCGCTAAAAAGGATGTAATGTCACTCTTCTATCCATAAAACCATATTCATAGAAGATTTTTACAAACATCAGATGCAGGCGCATCTCAGACTCGTACTTTATATTTACATATGTTTAGAACATCTCATCAATACTTCATTGATCTCCGGAGGAAAAGAGTCCCAAGGATCGCTGGTACTCCAACGTAATTCAGTCAATCACGCAGGTATATAGAAATTATACACCTGGAGAGGTAAGTAATCGGGTGTGGAAGAGACGTTGCAGTGTAAGTTTGGAGCGTAGCTTTTAAGTGGGACTCAAGTGTCAAAGAGTATGATCTTTGGAACCGATTTGGAGACATCATACTTATAGCGCAGAGTCCTGATCGACGTAGGGTATAAATCGCCGAGTTCCACTCGATCCTCCATCCTGATGATACAAGTGATCCTCTCTTGTCAATGCAATCTCCGAGATTTTCTTTCCTTCTCGAACTTCATCAATGCTGGAGCAATTTAGGAGATTACGATTTGGTTTCTTTGTGAGGGATCCGCCAAACCAATGCAACTTTTCCCCACTACTCGTCATTGTATTACGTTGTCTCTGCCACATAAACTCCCTGGGAGCCCGGCTGGTTCGCATGGACGTTAAGTCTCTCAAACAGCCTCACTAAAACCTCGATCAGAAGGTTAGGATGCTTAGCGGCCTCGAGGTCCTTATTAAAATTCTCGAGGCCCTCCCGTATCCCCATGAGGTTTTTGCTGGGCCCAAATGGGGCCCTTGCGGCGTGGAGGTC
>JALRMA010000099.1:0-19125 GCA_023638005.1 Forsythia suspensa | reverse complement strand
TAAAAAGAAGCTATTATTAATGATATTAATAATTACAATGGTGTTGTATCTTTTACATCGGACTTATGGATGATTGTAACAAAAAAGGATACATGGTAGCAACTCACACACTACATTGATAATTCTTGGTTAATGCATAAAAAGTAATAGCATTTAAACAAATAGACTATCCTCATAATGGAAATAATATTTATCAAGTTTTATTAAGTGTGTTACATGAATTTAAATGTGATTCTAAAGCTCGTAGTTTTACATTTGATAATGCAGGCCTAAATAATATAGTAATTGAAAATTAATGCAACATTGTAATCCACAATTTGATGGTATTTTATTTCATATTAGTTGTGTGTTGATGTCAAATTTTAATTAACTCATAAGTGTACTGAATCTATTGGAATATAGATAAGTAAAAACGAGGTCGATCCTGACGGAGAAGCTATGAGGAAGGTGTAATTTAATCCCAATTAATCATTATTCTAGGCTAGTTGAGTTGAGAAGATTTGTTGTTGAAATTGTTTAACTAAAAGACTAAAGAAATAAGCTAATAAATGAATTGAGAATTCAAGTTGTGTAAAAACACCAAGGTTTCAGAATCCACCATTGTCTAATTTAGCAATTATCCAATCATTCATTAATTCCCAAGAAAAACACATACGACAACCCGAAATCAATCTATTGTCGTCCCTAAAGATTTATCAATCAAGTCCAGAAGAAGAATATCAAATATAGGCTCCCTTATGCTCCAAACATAAACCACTTAAAGCGTTTTTCGTATCAAGCTCAATTGAAAGAAAACAAAGAATCAAAGAAGTTCTAAGCATTCTATGTATCCCAATTCGAATAGAAGATAACGAAAAATCAAAAGCAATTAATAGATCATATTATATCACCAAGCATGGATTAATTAAATCAACATCTAACTATCAAAAATACATGATATTTAAGATGAAAGAAATCATATTTAATTAATTTAGTCAAGAACAAGCCATAAACGTTAAAGCTCTTAAGAAGGAATTAACCGAATAATTAAATAGTCACTAAATCAAGACAAGGTTTCATCATCTACCTTGGCTAAAGAAAACTAGAAAAACATAATTAAACTAGAAAAACAATAAATGATAAAACCGGCATGGATTCAAGGAGAATAAATCTTGAAGAAATCTTGATAGTCGAGGATGTCTTGATCTCTTGTTCTCTTGAAGTCTTCTCTTGATTTGCTCCCAAAAATCCAACCCTCGTTATGAGAATGTATCTCATATTTATATTGCCTCAATGTGCCACAAAATATCCCAAGAAAACCTAAAAATTCGTTCAAAACGTTTCCTAGTTGAATTGGGACTCAAAAAGGAAATAAAATTATGATTCTGCCGAAAATACACTGGGAGATCTTGGAGTGCAAACCCGGGCGATCGCCCAGGCCAAGAAAAAGCTTTCTGCTGTTGAAAAATAGGGTTGGGCGATCGCCCAAATTTAAGCCTGGGCGATCGCCAAACTTACGCTGTTTCTCTGCGGCGGCTGTTTTCAAATGGCCATAACTTCTTGTAGGAAACTCCAAATTGAGATCCGTAAAAGTGTTGGACTCATAATTCAATTATCTTTCCAATGGTATATCATTTGACTTGTGGAGATTTTAATATCAAAAGTTGTACTCTAAATTCTCCACATACTTGGTAGGTAGTTTCTCAATTTGGTTCTTTGGCTTTCCGGTGTTTGGTCCATTGATTAAACTCTTCGTTGTCACTCCAAAAACCTTAAACTTATTGATTTTCCCTTATTCCTCATCCTCAAATGTTTGGCTCTTGAAATTCACTTCAAAAACTCAACTTACTCGTCGATTTAAGCCAAATTATTGCTCTTTTCGTCCATTCTTCTCCAATTGTTCACAAACGCGTCCAAAACTGAAATAGAACAATAATATACTAGATAAGTAGAAAATCAACTATATGACGACATAAAAGATTAATTCAAATGCCAAAATAAGTGCATAAAACGCACTTATCAAACACCCCCAAACTAAACCTTTGTTCGTCCTCGAACAAAAACAAAACTAAAATAGATTTCAACTAAGCTAATTGATTCCACGAAAATCATCCATGTTAAATTCCTTACCATATGCCTCAAGTTCGAAAATAAAGCAACACTTTTAGAAGGATATCAAACAACAACACAAAAATTTTGACTTATCTGATGCTCGACCTTGTGTGAGTGTGTGAATAGCCAAACATTGAACTTATGCATGTATTAGACCATGACCAATATTGTGTTGTTGACATTTTAGCAATCCCGAACCCTTTGTAGTCATTTATTCCTTACACCTCTCGTAAGTTATCACACTTCTAAAGCTTTTCTCTCAAATCCCGAGGTGTTCTAGCGAAGTTGGTTTCTATGGATCATCACAATGCTCTTTCTTTTCAACGAAAGTGGTAAAACTTAGCACTTGTATTCGAGAATTAGGATGGTGAGAGGTTTCTAAATTCTCATCTTGATCTCTAAGGTTCTAATCTAGCAATCCTTCCCGAGCACTTCTATTTTTTTTTTTTATTTAACTCACATTAATGATCTTACATCTGTGTGCAATACTTCTCTTTCACTAGCTTTACAGTGTGACCGCTTGTAGCGAGCTTTGGGTCGATGACTCCCAAGTCGAGGATGACCATAGGGCACCGAGTTTGAAAAAACCCTAGCGAGACTTAATTGCTCGAGTCCCACAGTGCTAATAGAGGAGTGAAGATGTAAATTTATAAATGTCGCTCTCTTTTCTTTTTCTTGTTTTTTTTTTTTTTTTTTTGATACAGGGACTCATGTAGCGAGCTTTGGGCCGATGACTCCCAAGTCGATGACCATAGGGCACCAGTGTTTTAAGATACCCTTACAGGCTTAATTGCTCGAGTCGGATATTTCATTTAATTTTTATCACCGCAAAATAGTGCTCGATTGATTCCTTGACTATAACCCATTCAACCAAAGATGAGACCTAGAAAACCCAAACCATCAAAAGTCTTAGAACAAAAGTAGTAACTTTAACACCCCAAACTGTTCTCAAAACAGTTTAGTCACTAACTCTAAGAATGTAGGAGCACGGAATGTTTCATCATGATACTCGATCAATAATATCAACACAAACACGCAAGTCATGTCTCCAATAAACGATAAGTCAAAGTGGCCATGTGCTTTCTTAATCGGTCTAACATAGATAAGTAATCGGATAAAAGAATGAGTTCAAGTGTTGTCTAATAGTCGACTAAAATGTGCTCAATTTGAGCAGATATCATCATTGGCGAGGGATATTCAACAACAACCGACAAATTATTTTTTTTTTTTGTTTTAAAACTATTTCGATTATATGAGACCCGTAATGATAAGCAAATCGGAAGTTCTTAAGTAACATGATATTTTATAACCCACCCCAAACAAAAACCTTACATTGTCCCCAATGTAAGAATAACATAAAGCACGAGTAGGAGAGAAAAGATCGATTACTCTCCGGGGATAGAAGTGGAGAAGAAGCATCTGGCAGGCTGAAAGATGTGGAACACCGTGGACACCGCACGATCGGTTGCACAAAAGCGATCCTAAAAGAAAAAAAAACAGAGAAAACAACAAACAAAAACAACGAAAGCAAATTTTTTTTTTTTTTTTTTTTTTTAAATAAAACGATTTTCAAGAAAGAAGGCGGGATCACCCAAATTAATTTCCTCCTCCCCTCGCGAGTGAAACTCCAAGTATGGTTTTAAACGTTGGCCATTAACCTTAAAATATCACCATTTGTTGGGTTTTCAACCTCAACAGACTCCATGGGGATAAACAATGCGAACAATAAAAGGACGACCATCTGGGCGTAGTTTACACGGAAATAAGTGCGGTAGAATTATATAAAAGTACTTTCGACTGGATGAATGATTTTCGACTATGTGCTTGTCATGAAAGACCTTCATTTTGTGCTTGTAAATCTTAGCATTCTCATAAGCATCGTTTGAATTTCCTCAAGTTCACTACACGCAATTTCCTTTTGACCACCTTCTGCATATCAAAATTGAATTTCTTAATGGCCCAATAAGCACGATGTTCTAACTTTCAATAGGAAGGTGACAGAGCTTTCCATACACCAATCTATAAGGGACATCCCAATGGGTGTTTTAAAAGCATCATATATGCCCATAATGCATCGATGAGTCGTAGAGACCAATCTTTTCTATCGTTCGAACTGTTTTCTCTAAAATATGCTTGATTTCACGATTTGAGACCTCAACGACCACTAGTCATGGATGATATGGGGTGGCCACTTTATGTGTGATGGAGTATTTTGCTAGAAGGGTTTGAAAATGTTTATTGCAAAAGTGAGATCCCCATCATGATAATGGCTCGTGGAGTGCCAAAGCGAGAGAAAATATTGCTTTTCAAAAATGCCACTACGCTTTTGTGATCATTGGTCCTACAAGGAATTGCCTCGACCCACTTAGAAACATAATCGACCCCAACTAATATGTAAAGATAACCAAAAAGATGGAGGAAAAGGTCCCATGAAATCAATCCCCGGACATCAAAAAGTTCAACTACGAGAATAGGATTAAGCGGCATCATGTTTCTTTTGAAATGCTTCCCATGCGTTGACACCTATCACATGAAGAACAAAAAATATGAGTGTCACGAAGAGAGTAGCGATAAAAACCACATTGCAAAATTTTGGAGGTAGTCTTTTAGCACCGAAATGGCCTCCACACGCGTGGTCATGATGAATGACATAACAACGTGGAATTCACTTTCTGGAACGCATCTCCTTATAATTTGATCAAGACATGATTTAAACAAGTAGGATCGTCCCAAAAGAAATTCCTCACTTGACCAGAATTTAGTTCTATCTGTTTAGTCCAATGTTCTAGAAGTTTGCACAGTAACAAGATAGTTAACAATATCGGCAAACCAAGGCACAACATCAATATTCATGAGTTGTTCATCCGGAAATAACTCATTTAATGGTAATTTATCTGCTTGCATGAGTCAAGCACAATTCGAGATAAGTGGTCGACCACAACATTTTCGAGACCCTTTTGTCCCTAAATTCAATGTCAAATTCTTGCAAAAGCAAGACCCACCTAATCAATCTAGGTTTAGCATCTTTTTAGTTAGAAGATATTTGAGGCAGCATGGTCGAAAAAAAAATAATAACTTTACACCCTACAAGATAAGATCGAAATTTATCTAAAGCAAATACTCTCGCTAGCATTTCTTTCTCTGTAGTAGAATAATTTAATTGTGTATCATTAAGAGTTCTACTAGCATAGTAAATAACGAAGGTAACGATCCAATCTACGTCCTAAAAACTGCTCCTCTGACATAATCGGATGCATCACACATAAGTTCAAAAGGCAAAGTCCAATCGGTGGTCGAATAACAGTGCGATGGTCAATACTTTCTTAAGATGTTCAAAAGCTTCTAAGCACGAATCATTAAAGATAAAAGGTACATCCTTAACAAGTAAATTGCATAAGGGTCTAGAGATTTTACTAAAATCTTGAATGAAACGTCTATAAAAACCAAGCATGCCCAAGGAAAGATCTTACTTCTTTCATTTGATTTTGGAGGTGGAAGATTGGAGATAAGATCAACCTTGGCTTTATCAACCTCAATACCATTGCTAGAAATAATGTGGCCAAGAACAATACCTTGTTTCACCATGAAGTGACATTTTCCCAGTTTAGTACTAAATTCTTTTCCTCACATCTCTGCAAAACTAATGTTAGATGGCGCAAACAATCATCAAACAGAGTCACCATACATACGAAAAATCATCCATAAACACCTCAAGAAACCTCTCAACCATGTCGAGAAAATATACTTAGCATGCATCTTTGAAAGGTAGCAGTGCATTACACAAACCAAATGGCATTCGTCTATATGCAAAGGTTCCAAAAGGACAAGTGAAAGTAGTTTTCTCTTGATCTTACGGAGCTATGGGAATTTGATTGTAACTTCGAATAACCATCTAAGAAACAATAATAAGCATGCCTGCCGCTAGTCTATCAAGCATTTGATCAATGAATGGAAGAGGAAGTGATCCTTTCTAGTGACTAAGTTCAATTTCCTATAGTCTATGCATACACGCCATCCTGTAGTTACTCTAGTTGGAACCAATTCATTGTTTGCATTAGTAACTACGATGATACCGATTTTTTGGGACAACATGCAGGGACTTACCCATTTGCTATCGAAATAGGATAGATAATTCCGACATCTAACAACTTAAGGACTTGATTCTCACAACATCTTTCATGTTAGGATTTAACCTCGTTGCATCTCTCTAGTGGACTTAGAATTTTCCTCAAGATGAATATAGTGCATGCAATCTCTGAGATTAATACATATTATGTCGACAATGGTCCAACCTAGCGCCTCTTTATGTTCGATTAAAACACCTAACAACTTACCTTTTGTGCATCATCAAGGCGTAAGAGATAATTACGGTGAGTTTCGCCTCTCCTAAGAATGCATCTTGCAAAGTGTCGAGGCAATGCTTTGAGCTCTAATTTGGGCGGTTGTTGAGCGATGGGATGTTCTTCTTCTCACTTAATGGAAGTGGCTCAATTTTACTGTCTCCACTTACTTGTATCTATAGCGGTGTTGACTCAAGCAAAGTGTTCACCTCATCTATAGCACCATCAACATCAAAATCTGTACCAAAATGGGTTAGACACATCATTAAAGCATCATCAAAGTTAGTTGAAATACAAGAGTCATCAACCAATGCTTCTATCATGTCAACATCAGCAACATCCTCGTCGTCATGTGGTTGCTTGTTGACATTGAAGACATTCAATTCAATTGTCATGTTGCCAAAGGACAAGCGCATGACTCCATTCACGGAATTAATTACGACATTAGATGTGGCTAGAAAAGGCGACCAAAAATCACGGGGAATATGCTTAGTGGAGTCTCGAGCAGGTTGTGTATCAAGTACAATAAAATCAACGGGAAAATAAAATTTATCAACATGTATCAAAACATCCTCAACAATGCCACGAGGTACTTTTACGGATCTATCGACAAGTTGTAAAATGACGGATGTTGGTTTTAACTCGCCTAGTCCAAGTTGCATGTACACGAGTAGTAAGGCGGAAAGATTGACACTAGCTCCTAAATCTAACAATGCCTTCTCAATTTTATGGTTTCCTATGATGCAAGAGATAGTAGGACAACTGGATCTTTAAATTTAGGAGGGGTGTTGCTTTGAATTATTGAGCTAACTTTGTTCGATTAAGAATGCCTTTTTACGTACATGCAATTGTCTCTTTTTTTAGTCTGAGAGGTCTTTCAAAAATTTAGCATATCACGGGAACTTGCTTAATAGCATCAAGTAAAGGGATATTTATGCTTACACCTTGAAGATGTCCATCATGTCATTGATAGAATTATCTTGCTTTACCTTTGTCAACCTCTCGAGGAAAAGGGCTTTTGGGATGTAGGATGGCTCATTGTCTTCTTTGTGAGCTTCTTGGGTTTGAATCATCGGTTGAGGTATTACACGGAGAAATTAGTTGAGGCGTGTTTTTCTTTGAAAGATCCACTTTGTTGTCAACCGGTTTGCCTCGTCTCAAAGTCATGATGGTCTTCGCCTCTTCATGTTGGTTGCTTGAATCTGTTCCAATATTGTGCACTCCTTTAGGATTAGGAAATGGTGACTAGGGAATTTACCTTTTCAATGGTTGTTGCCACCGTTGTCTTGATGAAACCCGGTTGCCCCATCATGTTCTCCATATTGGAAATGGATTGTGCACATGAGTTACGGCTAGTGCGCATCTCCTTCTTGAACTCGGTGATGGTGTGATTACGATGCTCCAAAGCGACTTGTGTAGCTTTGTCAAGTTTTGAAATGCCTCTTCCATGGTTTAGGGTATGCGAAGTTTTGGTTGAATTGTCTAGGTCTTGAGAGGGCTTGACTGCTGTGTGTTGTCTGTTGACTACCACATGACCAAGAAAAAGTTGGGGTGGTCTCTCCAACACAGGTTATAGGTGTTGGAGTAAGGATTGTAAGGAGGCTTCCTCATCATGTTGAGGGCATTAGCTTGCTCGGCCACACCTTACGGTTACGGAGGACTATTGTTGTCAATGAGTTCAATTTGCGAGAGATGTCCTCTATCATGCACTTGACTTCTTTGATTTACGAGCTAGGTTCACTGCTGCGAATCTCATAGATACCCCTTTTCTTTGGCTCGGTTCTAGAGGATCTGCTCATTGTTGTGAATTGTCGTTTGCTTTTGAAAAAGGTCCGGATCTCTGTAGCATTTTTTAGACATAAGCTCTCCCCGCTTGTGGCCATCAACCATTCTTGAATATGTGGTAGCAATCCTCCAAAAAGTATTGGCATAAATGCCATTTTCATAGCCGTGGTGTGGACATTTCATGAGAAGCCCGTTGAATCTCTCCCAAGTTTCATAGAATGGCTCATCGTCTCTTTGCACAAACTCGAAATTTCCTGCGAATAGCATTAGTTTTGTGAGCAGGAAAGTATTTGTTCAAAATTTAGCAACCATTTGTTCCCAAGAAGTAATACTATTAGCGAGCAATGTATTAAACCAAGATCTAGATCTATCTTTCGAGAGAAAAGGAAATAGACGCAGTTTAACATTATCGAGACACATTCTCATATTTGAATGTTTCACATCTGACATAGAAATCGATCGAGATGATTATAAGGTTCTTCACTATCTAAACCATAGAAAGATGGGAGAGCAGATTAAGCACACTCGGTTTAAGCTCAAAATTCCTAGGCGTGACACGAGGGTATTGTATGCATGAGGTGCTCAGATTAGCCAATGGACTAAAATAGTCCACGAAAGGTCTCTCCTCAATTTCATCACCCATAGCTACTATTGCTTGGTTTCTTCAATTTTATCTAGATTAGTGGCTCGTTTTTATTGGTGAAAAGTCCTTTCAATTTCACTATCTAGATGTTCTAGCTTAAGTTCTAGAGATCTACGACCAAGCATGCACAATGAAGATTTTGATTTTTGAAATTTTTTTTTTATTAAAAATAAAAACGAAAATTAAATAAATTAAATAAAATCCTAAATTATAACTAGTCGAGAATAAAATTAACTAAAATTAAATTAACCTTGAGACCTTGAGTCCCGTGAATGGCGCCAAAAACTTGATGTCAAATTTTTAATTAACTCGCATAAGTGTACGAATCTATTGGAATATAGATAAGTAAAAAGCGAGGTCGATCCCACGAGACCGCTATGAGGAAGGTGTAATTTAATCCCAATTAAGCTCTTATTCTAGGCTAGTTGAGTTGAGAAGATTTGTTGTTGAAATTGTTTAACTAAAAGACTAAAGAAATAAGCTAATAAATGAATTGAGAATTCAAGTTGTGTAAAAACACCAAGGTTTGAGAATCCACCATTGTCTAATTTAGCAATTATCCAATCATTCATTAATTCCCAAGAAAACACATCGACAACCCGAAATCAATCTATTGTGGTCCCTAAAGATTTATCAATCAAGTCCGAAGAAGAATATCAAATATAGGCTCCCCTTATGCTTCAAACATAAACCACTTAGCGTTTTTCAGATCAAACTCAATTGAAAGAAAACAAAGAATCAAAGAAGTTCTAAGCATTCTATGTATCCCAATTCGAATAGAAGATAACGAAAAATCAAAAGCAATTAATAGATCATATTATATCACCAAGCATGGATTAATTAAATCAACATCTAACTATCAAAAATACATGATATTTAAGATGAAAGAAATCATATTTAATTAATTTAGTCAAGAACAAGCCATAAACGTTAAAGCTCTTAAGAAGGAATTAACCGAATAATTAAATAGTCACTAAATCAAGACAAGGTTTCATCATCTACCTTGGCTAAAGAAAACTAGAAAACATAATTAAACTAGAAAAACAATAAATGATAAAACCCGGCATGGATTCAAGGAGAATAAATCTTGAAGAAATCTTGATAGTCGAGGATGTCTTGATCTCTTGTTCTCTTGAAGTCTTCTCTTGATTTGCTCCCAAAAATCCAACCCTCGTTATGAGAATGTATCTCATATTTATATTGCCTCCAATGTACCACAAAATATCCCAAGAAAACCTAAAAATTCGTTCAAAACGTTTCCTAGTTGAATTGGGACTCAAAAAGGAAATAAAATTATGATTCTGCCGAAAATACACTGGGAGATCGCCCAGTGCAAACCCGAGCGATCGCCCAGGCCAAGAAAAAGCTTTCTGCTGTTGAAAAATAGGGTTGGGCGATCGCCCAAATTTAAACCTGGGCGATCGCCCAGCTTACGCTGTTTCCTCTCAGTGCGGCTGTTTTTCAAATGGCCATAACTTCTTGTAGGAAACTCCAAATTGAGATCCGTAAAAGTGTTGGACTCATAATTCAATTATCTTTCAATGGTATATCATTTGACTTGTGGAGATTTTAATATCAAAATTTGTACTCTAAATTCTCCACATACTTGATGAGGTAGTTTCTCAATTTGGTTCTTTGGCTTTCCGGTGTTTGGTCCATTGATTAAACTCTTCGTTGTCACTCCAAAACACCTTAAACTTATTGATTTTCCTTATTCCTCATCCTCAAATGTTTGGCTCTTGAAATTCACTTCAAAACTCAACTTACTCGTCGATTTAAGCCAAATTATTGCTCTTTTCGTCCATTCTTCTCCAATTGTTCACAAAGCAGCGTCCAAAACTGAAATAGAACAATAATATACTAGATAAGTAGAAAATCAACTATATGACGACATAAAAGATTAATTCAAATGCCAAAATAAGTGCATAAAAGCACTTATCATGTGTGCCATGTGTTTAATTTAATTGTACAAGATGGATTACAATTTATATGCCCACAATTAGAAAAAATTAGATTTGCTATTAATTATATTTCAATTTCACCATCAAGAAAACAAGTTTTTGCTGCTTTATGTATAGAAAATGGCTGCAATCAAAATGTTTTGCAACCGATGTTGGCAATAGGTGGAATTCAACATATCTTATGCTTGAATCGTGTGAAGGTTATGAAGATTGTATTCTTGTATATTATAATGGTTAAACACTCACACGGCTCAAAATATGATTTAGAATTACATGATTGGGAAATATGTGGTCATGTTAGAAAATTTTTAAAAGTTTTTTACTGACGCAACAAATGCATGTTACGTGTTTATTACCCAACTACTCCACTTGTTTTAAATCATTTCTATTATATTGCTAACAATTTTCATAAGTATAAAATTTTGCTCTTTTTACTAGTATTATACATGTCATGGAAGCTAAATTTAGAAAATATTGAGAACAATTACCTATGTTATTTTCATTAGCATGTATCATGGATCCTCGACTTAACTTAGAGGGTACAAAAGTAACAATAATGACAATTTCGGATAAATTAACTTTTGAAATCCAATCACGTGTTCTAATTTAGAACAAACTTTATATTCTATGTATGAGATTTATCTTTGAAAAGGCGGTACAAACGTTGTATGCGACCCCTAATCCAACATATACTTATTCATCAACTAATGACATTGACTTATGGAGTTACGTCAGTACACATAGGACCACTCAAAGTCAACAATTAGTTGATTCTTCTTCTAGTTCTTCTTCCCTTCCCTATTCTAATTATACACCTGTAGAGTTAGGTAGGTATTTTGCACATGATGTACTTAGTATGTTAGATGAAGAGGAGAAAAAATTTTGATATACTTAAATGGTGGAAACAACATCAACGTAGTTATCCAATTCTTTCCAAAATGGCACGTGATCTACTAACACCTCCGGTGTCAACTGTAGCATCGGAGGCTGCATTTAGTATAAGTGGCAGGGTTTTATCTGATATCAGGTCAAGACTCAAAGCCGACATTTTAGAAAGTTTACTGTGTCTAAAGGATTGGGATGATGCCGAACTTCGAATCCAAGACAAAGTGGACAGAATAATGTCTGAAGAACTTGAAGATTTGAATATGGATTAATCATATTCGTAGAATCGTAGTAAGTATTATTTTGCATTAATATTTCTGTATTTGAAGAATTTTTCTTATTTTAATAAAAAATTGTACACGTAACATCTTGTTCGTGTACAATTTTAACTCCGCCTACTTTTAAAGTAGCGGTCCCAAGCCGGAGAAAAGGAGGAGGGTTTTTAGTTTTACATTTTTAACATAAACGATTTTCGATTATGTATTCTTTTTTATTTTCAAATTTAAAAAAATGTAAAACACAAAAAAATAGAGGTGGATTTTAAATCTTTAATTTTTAACATAAATGATTTTTTATTTCTACTTTCTTTTTTATTTTCAAATTCAAAACAAAAACTTAATCAAATATGAGGATTTTAAAAACATAATCAAGATGATTCAATAAAAATTTTAACAATGTGATAAATATTTAATCTTTAACATAAAGATAAGGATAAATAAATGATTCATTTTAAATATTTACATTTTGTTCTTTAATAAAATAAATAGAAATTAGAATATAATAATTTATTTTCAAATTTTAAACAAAAAAATTAAAAAACAGGGCCGAGCCGAGCAGCTCGGCTGAGCTCGTTCGACCCGCGAACCGTGGGCCGAACCGAGCCCACGGATTGGAGACGAGCCGAGCTCGGCTCGTCCCCATGGGCGAGCTGAGCTCGTGATTTATGGGCCGAGCCGAGCATTGCCATGTCTAGACTAACATAGAGTAACAAATGCGGTAACATATAAGTTACCCGCGTAAAACTATTGTTTTCCAAAACAAAAACTAGAAATATTTTGATTGTAAATTATAAAAATGTATTTTTTTAAAATATTTAAAAGGAGATAAATCATAAAATAGCAATTGTATTGAAAATGAGGAAGTAACATATGGTAACACAAGAGGTAACATATGTGTTACTCGTGTCAAATTGATTTCAATAAAATTGAGTGAGTAACATAGGATAACAAATGCGCTAACATATATGTTACTCTCGTAAAACTATTGTTTTGAAAAATAAAAATTGAAATTATTTAATTTAAACCTACATAAATGTATTTTCTTAAAACATTTACAAGGAGATAAATCATAAAATAGCATTTGTATTGAGAATGAGGAAGTAACATAGGATAACACACGAGGTAACATATCTGTTACTCGTGTCAAATTGATTTTAATGAAATTGAGGGATGTGTTACCCGTGTCAAATTGATTTTAATGAAATTGAGGGACTAACATAGAGTAACAAATGCGGTAAAATATATGTTACCCTCATAAAACTATTGTTTTCCAAAACAAAAACTAGAAATATTTTGATTGTAAACTATAAAAATGTATTTTTTTAAAACATTTAAAAGGAGATAAATCATAAAATAGCAATTGTATTGAAAATGAGGAAGTAACACAAGGTAACACACGAGGTAACATATGTGTTACTCGTGTCAAATTGATTTCAATAAAATTGAGTGAGTAACATAGGGTAACAAATGTGGTAACATATATGTTACTCTCGTAAAACTATTGTTTTGAAAAATAAAAATTGAAATTATTTAATTTAAAACTATATAAATGTATTTTTTAAAAATATTTACAAGGATATAAATCATAAAATAGCAATTGTATTGTAAATGAGGAAGTAACATAGGGTAAAATCAATTTAGGGAGTAACATAGGGTAACATATATGTTACCCGCGTAAAACTATTGTTTTTAAAAATAAAAATTGAAATTATTTAATTTAAAACTATATAAATATATTTTTTTAAACATTTACAAGGAGATAAATCATAAAATAGTAATTGTATTGAAAATGAGTAAGTAACATAGGATAACACACGAGGTAACATATGTGTTACTCGTGTCAAATTGATTTTAATGAAATTGAGGGATGTGTTACCCGTGTCAAATTGATTTTAATGAAATTGAGGGACTAACATAGAGTAACAAATGCGGTAACATATATGTTACCCGCGTAAAACTATTGTTTTCCAAAACAAAAACTAGAAATATTTTGATTGTAAACTATAAAAATGTATTTTTTAAAACATTTAAAAGGAGATAAATCATAAAATAGCAATTGTATTGAAAATGAGGAAGTAACATTAAGGTAACACACGAGGTAGCGTATGTGTTACTCGTGTCAAATTGATTTTATTGAAATTGAGGGAATAACATTATTATAAAAGAAAAGATGAAAAAGAAAGAAAGCTGCAGATGTTTTACATACACGCACGATACATCCTAGTCCTACTTGGAAATCCACTTCCTGTCATGTGGAGCGAGTAGTCGGTATTTGGACCATGAGGATGATTCCAAATATTATCTAATTCTTCACTTGATTATGAGAAGGATGGCTTCCATAATAATGCCTCTTAATGTGGTCCATGTTGTTGTCTTTGCTTAAACCGGGACTTGGAATGTCTTTGGTGTAATTGAAGGAAATATTCATGTAGTAACTTCTTGTTGCATTTGAAGTGAACTACACAGACGCGTATAAATGAGAACATTTAATTTGAATAATAGTTCACTGGTAAGGAAACTTTTATGCAAATGGCCTGATTGTTCTGTCTTTTGGCAGGTTCTATCAGTGAAGAATTAGATAATATTTGAAGACTTTTTCTTTGAAGGAGGTCCTTCACAAAGGGGTCATCAGAACCATCTATAAATTGTTTAACCAAAAACAATAAAATCATACTTCAGAAGTCTCTGTCTTTCCCTAAAAAAGAAAATATCTGTACCTCATCTCAAACTCACTTCTTTGTTACCCTAATGTCTCTCTTAATATTTTACATTAGTACTACAATCACATGATGCAATTTAAGGCTACAATCACATGACGAATCCTACAATCACATGATGCAATTTAAGGCTAAAATTCAATAGAAAATTAGAGAAGAAGATCCACAAGTGAAATGAACAAATTTGAATCTATCCTTATTAGAACAAAATATTCAAAAATTAGTGAGCAGTTTCCTTTTTGTTCGGCTTCAATGGCGCTGGGTTATTACACGTTCTTCAATTGTGCTCATATGCTCCACATCTCCCACATTTTCTTACTTGCTTCCCCTCACTCTTGGATCGATCTGGCTTTTCTTTCGGTCTTACGGATTTTCTTCTTTGGTATTGGTGGTAGTACAATGCTAAAGCAAACATCATCGAGCACAACCCAATCTTTACAGCCTCCCAAGTGGAAAGATTGTCTCTTTGTATGTGTGTTCATGTATAACTCTTTTGTGTAGTATTTGGAGCAATAGTTGTAAGAATTGAGATGTTTGACCGCAACTAGTGCTAGTGCATGTTTGCATGGAATATCATCCATTTGAAATCTATTGCATGAGCAACTCTTTTTCGTGCATGTTCACTATGTAGGAAGATACACCATCATTAACTTGGTGTAGGATTTGGCTAGACGAAAACACCTACACAAGGAATGAATTAACTTAATATGTTAGTTGAAATTGCACTTTTATATAGGCTTGTATGGAATAGTTAATAAAAAATACATTAAAAATAAAATTGATAGTAACTTTAGTTTATAGAACAAAGCAGTGAGATTGTAAATGCTAAAAGATTTGCTAATAAAGATCCAATTCTTTATCCCTTCAAAACATTTTACATCTCTATTGAAACATAATTTTTAAGGTTAACTCGATGGCTACCTATGGTTAATGAGACCTTAAGGTTAATAGGTCTTCATATCGGTTTTCACTTAACTAATGGCTACCTATGGTTGGACTTTAAGACATAACACTTTAATAAACTGTACTAAACTGACCTTAAGGTTCAGAGTAGTTAGTTTAGAAAGTTTTCGAGTTAATTACCTAGCCCTATTTACAGTAATTGTGATGACATGTAACTCAAACTGCACACCCAACTTACATGGTAATTTTGATTATATGTAACTCAAGCTGCGCACTACCACAAACAAGCCAACTCAAGCTGCGCACTACCACAAACAAGCCAATCCAGCAAAAAAATTTCATACCCAACAACCAGCTACAAGCTCTATATGTCTCTAGTGAAACTAATGCAATGCATTTGATCACTTTGTATACCACAGAGCAAGACATTAGAATAGTTAGATATTTGCTATTAATTCATAAACGTAACAAAGAGTAATCATCATTTATCTAAAAATTAAACATAGTTTTAGTTGTTACCTTAAATTTCATTGCATCCTTGAATTTTCCCGTATCATACATTCATATTTTGTTGCAAGTGTAGTAAACGTTGCTTGTGCATCATCCCAATTTTTGAAAAACCAATGTTGCACAAGGCATCTCAAGAATTCCAACAAGTAATTTATAGGAAAACTCTTTGCCGGTTTTGTAACTGAATTTACTGATTCAACTATGTTTGACGTCATTGTTGAATATCTATTCTTTGTCATGTATGACCTCGACCAAGTATGATATCCAGCATCTTCCTACATGAAGAACAATTAATTACATCAATTAGGGTATTAAGATTGTTAAATGCATTAAATTATAACAATAAACATTAAAACTTACCGAGATAAGGCGATTTTCTTGTCAATTTTCTCAAGTTGGGTCATATGGTAGTCAAATTCAGCCTTTGTATAGGCTCTAGCAGCTGCATTGTAATGAGTTGTTATGTTTTTATTACCCTTTTTAATAGTCTTCTTCAAATTTTGCAACAAATGGTAAGAACAAACACCATGCATGGCTTACGGATATACGATCATATTGCATTTCCTATGCTCTTTCTGTCTATCTCGATATGATACACAAGTGTTCCGTGGTCCATAAGATTCTTTCAACATGTGTAAGAACCATTCCCATGAATTGTTGTTTTCATTATCTCCAATTCCAAAAGCCAAAACAAAAATATTGTTGTTGGCATCTTGGGTACATGCTGTGAATAACGTACCACCATAATATCCTTTTAAGAACGTAGCATCAATTACCATTATAGGTCTACAGTAACCCCATCTTTTCAAAGAAGCACCTAAAGCCATGAAACAATACTTGAATTGGTTGTTCAAATCGGTTTCAGTTTTATAATCGAACTGGATTTTTAATTTCAACATATACAAATACATAGGAAGTTTTCCATATGATTCATCCTGGATCACCTCTTAACTCCACAAATGCATGCTCTCGCCCCTCCAAGCTTTATTGTAACTTAGTGAGACCCCATACTCATTCTTCATGTCATTTATTATGTCAATTTGGAGTGTATATAGTTTTTGCAGAGCAGTACTTATATTTGATGAAATTTGCTACCAATGAACTAGATGCTTGTCGATGATCTCCTAATATCACATTCATTGAGCAAACATGTTCATTTCTAATGTACCTTATCTTGAAGTTGTCCGTTTTCCAACTTTTGAAGCTCGAAAGACCATTGACAATTAGAATCCATGCATTTTAATACGTAGACCTTTTGTCGATTTTTTCACCTTGAATTGGAAGTGGTTCCGCATGGCATATATTGCAACACTATTCATCAAGACATCTTTATTGCAGAAAATCTGATTTCTTTCAATTTTATCAACATTTGGATGAAAAATCACGATGAGTTTCACTTCCACAATCACGTTGTCAACACCGGTAACCAATGAGAAGCTTCATAAGCAATATCTTCAATAGTTGGTAATCTTGGAGAGGCTATGACTGTAGTGTTATTTCTTTCATATATCACGGACTGAAGCATGTTTGAACTTGAAGCAAAGATCTATTTTTGGCAATTCAAGTCCTTCATGAAGATTAAATGATGTGCTACTATTTGTTCTTTGTTGAAAAATCAATGCACAAGGGAAAACTTGTAAAATCCTTGTGTTTTCTCTTCAATTCAAGTAGAACAACGAGACTTAGTGATTCTAATCTTTATTGGAGGATCATTATGCTTCACTTGATCTTTGAATTGTTATCTCCATGATTGTTTGATTCAACTCCAATTCCAAATAAATTTCTTCAACAAGCATGTTGAATGTACATTCTCTGAGGAACCAATATCCCACCTTCTTGAAATTCTTGTATTCACAGGTTTCATTCCATTCACCATTGTAATGTAAGAAGATATTGATAAGTTCCATCCCTACAAAAAAGTAGAAAGTAACATATGTATTAAGTTAATAAACTGAACTTTATAATAAAGAAAGTAACATATGTGTTACTCATGTATGTTACTTTTCAATAACTCAACAAAAGAAGAAATTATCACATTCAACATGATAATATAATTGAAACACATATAGTAACAAATGTATTAACACACATGTTACTAAATAGATGACAAATGACATTACTAAATAGATAATCATTTCTCCATCTGTGTTTAAAACAAGAGGTGCTCCATATGATATGGAATCATTGGTTAAAGTTGTGACTCTGCTAAATCTGTTAAACCAGCTAGCTCAGATTTTCAGTATGAGTATTAACTAATTTTTGCTAGCTTAGGAATAGATGTTTATTTTAACAATTAACACTTTCTGGTCTTGTTCACTTCTTTAGACCATTTGTGCCTCTTTCCCTCACTCCTATGGTTTTGTTAACAAAGTCTAGGAACTACTTTAATAATTTAAATTGATTATGGTGTGTTTATTAGCACAATTTCAGTTGATTATACATGTCATGGAAGCTAAATTTAGAAAATATTGGGAACAATTACCTATGTTATTTTCATTAGCATGTATCATGGATCCTCGACTTAACTTAGAGGGTACAAAAGTAACAATAATGACAATTTCGGATAAATTAACTTTTGGAAATCCAATCACGTGTTCTAATTTAGAACAAACTTTATATTCTATGTATGAGATTTATCTTTGAAAAGTAGGGTACAAACGCGTTGTACGACCCCTAATCCAACATATACTTCGTCATCAATCGATGACATTGACTTATGGAGTTACGTCGGTACACATAGGACCACTCAAAGTCAATAATTAGTTGGTTCTTCTTCTAGTTCTTCTTCCTTCCCTATTCTAATGATACACACATGTAGAGTTAGGTAGGTATTTTGCACATGATGTACTTAGTATGTTAGATGAAGAGGAGAGAAAATTTTGATATACTTAAATGGTGGAAACAACATTAACGTAGTTATCCAATTCTTTCCAAAATGGCACGTGATCTACTAACACCTCCGGTGTCAAGCGTAGCAACGGAGGTCGCATTTAGTATAAGTGGCGTAGTTTT
>JALRMA010000098.1:0-16901 GCA_023638005.1 Forsythia suspensa | reverse complement strand
AACAACCTATATGGTAGTTGAAAACGCATTTTTGTGATTCCAAACCAGTATATCTGCTTTCATATATGTATTACCTTGTAGATTGCGTGTTGAAATCGAATTGAAAATAGATTTCGACGTTGAACATTGGGTTCAAATCATGAATTTTGCACATATTTTCTAAAAACCTAGGCAATTCGATGTTGAACGGTCGATATAGTTGTTAAAATGTATTTTTTTGTTACCAATTTTATTTTTAAAGTTCCACAAAACTATTTTGATAATCAATATATGATGAAATAAAGATACAAGTACAATTACAACCTCCAATGGTGAATCATACTCGTGAATTTTATAAAATTTCAACAAAAATTGTTCGACATTGAACAACCTATATGGTTGTTGAAAACGTATTTTTGTGATTCCAAACTAGTATATCTATCTTCATATATGTATTACCTTGTATATTGCGTGTTGAAATAGAATTGAAAATAGATTTCGGACGTTGAACATTGGGTTCAAAGTATGAATTTAGCACAATTTTCTCAAAAACTAGGCAATTCGATGTTGAACGGTCGATATAGTTGTTAAAATGTATTTTATGATACCAATTTGATATTTAAAGTTTTCTAAAACTATTTTTATTATCAATTCACGATGAAATAAAGATAAAAATAGCATTACAACTTCCAACGGTGGATCATACTCGTGAATTTTATAAAATTTCGAACAAAATTATTCGACATTGAACAACCTATATGGTAGTTGAAAACGCATTTTTGTGATTCCAAACCAGTATATCTGCTTCATATATGTATTACCTTGTAGATTGCGTGTTGAAATCGAATTGAAAATAGATTTCGGACGTTGAACATTGGGTTCAAATCATGAATTTTGCACATATTTTCTAAAAAACCTAGGCAATTCGATGTTGAACGGTCGATATAGTTGTTAAAATGTATTTTTTTGTTACCAATTTTATTTTTAAAGTTCCACAAAACTATTTTGATAATCAATATATGATGAAATAAAGATACAAGTACAATTACAACCTCCAACGGTGAATCATACTCGTGAATTTTATAAAATTTCGAACAAAATTGTTCGACATTGAACAACCTATATGGTTGTTGAAAACGTATTTTTGTGATTCCAAACTAGTATATCTATCTTCATATATGTATTACCTTGTATATTGCGTGTTGAAATAGAATTGAAAATAGATTTCGGACGTTGAACATTTGGTTCAAAGTATGAATTTAGCACAATTTTCTCAAAAACTAAGGCAATTCGATGTTGAACGGTCGATATAGTTGTTAAAATGTATTTTATGATACCAATTTGATATTTAAAGTTTTCTAAAACTATTTTTATTATCAATTCACGATGAAATAAAGATAAAAATAGCATTACAACTTCCAACGGTGGATCATACTCGTGAATTTTATAAAATTTCGAACAAAATTATTCGACATTGAACAACCTATATGGTAGTTGAAAACGCATTTTTGTGATTCCAAACCAGTATATCTGCTTCATATATGTATTACCTTGTAGATTGCGTGTTGAAATCGAATTGAAAATAGATTTCGGACGTTGAACATTGGGTTCAAATCATGAATTTTGCACATATTTTCTAAAAACCTAGGCAATTCGATGTTGAACGGTCGATATAGTTGTTAAAATGTATTTTTTTTTTACCAATTTTATTTTTAAAGTTCCACAAAACTATTTTGATAATCAATATATGATGAAATAAAGATACAAGTACAATTACAACCTCCAACGGTGAATCATACTCGTGAATTTTATAAAATTTCAAACAAAATTGTTCGACATTGAACAACCTATATGGTTGTTGAAAACGTATTTTTGTGATTCCAAACTAGTATATCTATCTTCATATATGTATTACCTTGTATATTGCGTGTTGAAATAGAATTGAAAATAGATTTCGGACGTTGAACATTTGGTTCAAAGTATGAATTTAGCACAATTTTCTCAAAAACTGAGGCAATTCGATGTTGAACGGTCGATATAGTTGTTAAAATGTATTTTATGATACCAATTTGATATTTAAAGTTTTCTAAAACTATTTTTATTATCAATTCACGATGAAATAAAGATAAAAATAGCATTACAACTTCCAACGGTGGATCATACTCGTGAATTTTATAAAATTTTTCGAACAAAATTATTCGACATTGAACAACCTATATGGTAGTTGAAAACGCATTTTTGTGATTCCAAACCAGTATATCTGCTTCATATATGTATTACCTTGTAGATTGTGTGTTGAAATCGAATTGAAAATAGATTTCGGACGTTGAACATTGTGTTCAAATCATGAATTTTGCACATATTTTCTAAAAACCTAGGCAATTCGATGTTGAACGGTCGATATAGTTGTTAAAATGTATTTTTTTGTTACCAATTTTATTTTTAAAGTTCCACAAAACTATTTTGATAATCAATATATGATGAAATAAAGATACAAGTACAATTACAACCTCCAACGGTGAATCATACTCGTGAATTTTATAAAATTTCGAACAAAATTGTTCGACATTGAACAACCTATATGGTTGTTGAAAACGTATTTTTGTGATTCCAAACTAGTATATCTATCTTCATATATGTATTACCTTGTATATTGCGTGTTGAAATAGAATTGAAAATAGATTTCGGACGTTGAACATTGGGTTCAAAGTATGAATTTAGCACAATTTTCTCAAAACCGAGGCAATTCGATGTTGAACGGTCGATATAGTTGTTAAAATGTATTTTATGATACCAATTTGATATTTAAAGTTTTCTAAAACTATTTTTATTATCAATTCACGATGAAATAAAGATAAAAATAGCATTACAACTTCCAACGGTAGATCGTACTCGTGAATTTTATAAAATTTCGAACAAAATTATTCGACATTGAACAACCTATATGGTAGTTGAAAACGCATTTTTGTGATTCCAAACCAGTATATCTGCTTCATATATGTATTACCTTGTAGATTGCGTGTTGAAATCGAATTGAAAATAGATTTCGGACGTTGAACATTGGGTTCAAATCATGAATTTTGCACATATTTTCTAAAAACCTAGGCAATTCGATGTTGAACGGTCGATATAGTTGTTAAAATGTATTTTTTTGTTACCAATTTTATTTTTAAAGTTCCACAAAACTATTTTGATAATCAATATATGATGAAATAAAGATACAAGTACAATTACAACCTCCAACGGTGAATCATACTCGTGAATTTTATAAAATTTCGAACAAAATTGTTCGACATTGAACAACCTATATGGTTGTTGAAAACGATTTTTTGTGATTCCAAACTAGTATATCTATCTTCATATATGTATTACCTTGTATATTGCGTGTTGAAATAGAATTGAAAATAGATTTCGGACGTTGAACATTGGGTTCAAAGTATGAATTTAGCACAATTTTCTCAAAAACTAAGGCAATTCGATGTTGAACGGTCGATATAGTTGTTAAAATGTATTTTATGATACCAATTTGATATTTAAAGTTTTCTAAAACTATTTTTATTATCAATTCACGATGAAATAAAGATAAAAATAGCATTACAACTTCCAACGGTAGATCGTACTCGTGAATTTTATAAAATTTCAACAAAATTATTCGACATTGAACAACCTATATGGTAGTTGAAAACGCATTTTGTGATTCCAAACCAGTATATCTCGCTTCATATGTATTACCTTGTAGATTGCGTGTTGAAATCGAATTGAAAATAGATTTCGACGTTGAACATTGGGTTCAAATCATGAATTTTGCACATATTTTCTAAAAACCTAGGCAATTCGATGTTGAACGGTCGATATAGTTGTTAAAATGTATTTTTTGTTACCAATTTTATTTTTAAAGTTCCACAAAACTATTTTGATAATCAATATATGATGAAATAAAGATACAAGTACAATTACAACCTCCAACGGTGAATCATACTGTGAATTTTATAAAATTTCAACAAAATTGTTCGACATTGAACAACCTATATGGTTGTTGAAAACGTATTTTGTGATTCCAAACTAGTATATCTATCTTCATATATGTATTACCTTGTATATTGCGTGTTGAAATAGAATTGAAAATAGATTTCGGACGTTGAACATTGGGTTCAAAGTATGAATTTAGCACAATTTTCTCAAAAACTGAGGCAATTCGATGTTGAACGGTCGATATAGTTGTTAAAATGTATTTTATGATACCAATTTGATATTTAAAGTTTTCTAAAACTATTTTTATTATCAATTCACGATGAAATAAAGATAAAAATAGCATTACAACTTCCAACGGTAGATCGTACTCGTGAATTTTATAAAATTTCGAACAAAATTATTCGACATTGAACAACCTATATGGTAGTTGAAAACGCATTTTTGTGATTCCAAACCAGTATATCTGCTTCATATATGTATTACCTTGTAGATTGCGTGTTGAAATCGAATTGAAAATAGATTTCGGACGTTGAACATTGGGTTCAAATCATGAATTTTGCACATATTTTCTAAAAACCTAGGCAATTCGATGTTGAACGGTCGATATAGTTGTTAAAATGTATTTTTTTGTTACCAATTTTATTTTTAAAGTTCCACAAAACTATTTTGATAATCAATATATGATGAAATAAAGATACAAGTACAATTACAACCTCCAACGGTGAATCATACTCGTGAATTTTATAAAATTTCAAACAAAATTGTTCGACATTGAACAACCTATATGGTTGTTGAAAACGTATTTTTGTGATTCCAAACTAGTATATCTATCTTCATATATGTATTACCTTGTATATTGCGTGTTGAAATAGAATTGAAAATAGATTTCGGACGTTGAACATTGGGTTCAAAGTATGAATTTAGCACAATTTTCTCAAAACTAAGGGCAATTCGATGTTGAACGGTCGATATAGTTGTTAAAATGTATTTTATGATACCAATTTGATATTTAAAGTTTTCTAAAACTATTTTTATTATCAATTCACGATGAAATAAAGATAAAAATAGCATTACAACTTCCAACGGTGGATCATACTGTGAATTTTATAAAATTTCGAACAAAATTATTCGACATTGAACAACCTATATGGTAGTTGAAAACGCATTTTGTGATTCCAAACCAAGATATCTCGCTTCATATATGTATTACCTTGTAGATTGCGTGTTGAAATCGAATTGAAAATAGATTTCGACGTTGAACATTGGGTTCAAATCATGAATTTTGCACATATTTTCTAAAAACCTAGGCAATTCGATGTTGAACGGTCGATATAGTTGTTAAAATGTATTTTTTTGTTACCAATTTTATTTTTAAAGTTCCACAAAACTATTTTGATAATCAATATATGATGAAATAAAGATACAAGTACAATTACAACCTCCAACGGTGAATCATACTCGTGAATTTTATAAAATTTCGAACAAAATTGTTCGACATTGAACAACCTATATGGTTGTTGAAAACGTATTTTTGTGATTCCAAACTAGTATATCTATCTTCATATATGTATTACCTTGTATATTGCGTGTTGAAATAGAATTGAAAATAGATTTCGGACGTTGAACATTGGGTTCAAAGTATGAATTTAGCACAATTTTCTCAAAAACCGAGGCAATTCGATGTTGAACGGTCGATATAGTTGTTAAAATGTATTTTATGATACCAATTTGATATTTAAAGTTTTCTAAAACTATTTTTATTATCAATTCACGATGAAATAAAGATAAAAATAGCATTACAACTTCCAACGGTGGATCGTATACTCGTGAATTTTTATAAAATTTCAACAAAATTATTCGACATTGAACAACCTATATGGTAGTTGAAAACGCATTTTGTGATTCCAAACCAAGATATCTCGCTTCATATATGTATTACCTTGTAGATTGCGTGTTGAAATCGAATTGAAAATAGATTTTGACGTTGAACATTGGGTTCAAATCATGAATTTTGCACATATTTTCTAAAAACCTAGGCAATTCGATGTTGAACGGTCGATATAGTTGTTAAAATGTATTTTTTGTTACCAATTTTATTTTTAAAGTTCCACAAAACTATTTTGATAATCAATATATGATGAAATAAAGATACAAGTACAATTACAACCTCCAACGGTGAATCATACTGTGAATTTTATAAAATTTCAAACAAAATTGTTCGACATTGAACAACCTATATGGTTGTTGAAAACGATTTTTGTGATTCCAAACTAGTATATCTATCTTCATATATGTATTACCTTGTATATTGCGTGTGTTGAAATCGAATTGAAAATAGATTTCGGACGTTGAACATTGGGTTCAAAGCATGAATTTAGCACAATTTTCTCAAAAACCGAGGCAATTCGATGTTGAACGGTCGATATAGTTGTTAAAATGTATTTTATGATACCAATTTGATATTTAAAGTTTTCTAAAACTATTTTTATTATCAATTCACGATGAAATAAAGATAAAAATAGCATTACAACTTCCAACGGTGGATCGTACTCGTGAATTTTATAAAATTTTGAACAAAATTATTCGACATTGAACAACCTATATGGTAGTTGAAAACGCATTTTGTGATTCCAAACCAAGATATCTCGCTTCATATATGTATTACCTTGTAGATTGCGTGTTGAAATCGAATTGAAAATAGATTTCGGACGTTGAACATTGGGTTCAAATCATGAATTTTGCACATATTTTCTAAAAACCTAGGCAATTCGATGTTGAACGGTCGATATAGTTGTTAAAATGTATTTTTTGTTACCAATTTTATTTTTAAAGTTCCACAAAACTATTTTGATAATCAATATATGATGAAATAAAAGATACAAGTACAATTACAACCTCCAACGGTGAATCATACTGTGAATTTTATAAAATTTCAACAAAATTGTTCGACATTGAACAACCTATATGGTTGTTGAAAACGTATTTTGTGATTCCAAACTAGTATATCTATCTTCATATATGTATTACCTTGTATATTGCGTGTTGAAATAGAATTGAAAATAGATTTCGGACGTTGAACATTGGGTTCAAAGCATGAATTTAGCACAATTTTCTCAAAAACCGAGGCAATTCGATGTTGAACGGTCGATATAGTTGTTAAAATGTATTTTATGATACCAATTTGATATTTAAAGTTTTCTAAAACTATTTTTATTATCAATTCACGATGAAATAAAGATAAAAATAGCATTACAACTTCCAACGGTGGATCGTACTCGTGAATTTTATAAAATTTCGAACAAAATTATTCGACATTGAACAACCTATATGGTAGTTGAAAACGCATTTTTGTGATTCCAAACCAGTATATCTGCTTCATATATGTATTACCTTGTAGATTGCGTGTTGAAATCGAATTGAAAATAGATTTCGGACGTTGAACATTGGGTTCAAATCATGAATTTTGCACATATTTTCTAAAAACCTAGGCAATTCGATGTTGAACGGTCGATATAGTTGTTAAAATGTATTTTTTTGTTACCAATTTTATTTTTAAAGTTCCACAAAACTATTTTGATAATCAATATATGATGAAATAAAGATACAAGTACAATTACAACCTCCAACGGTGAATCATACTCGTGAATTTTATAAAATTTCGAACAAAATTGTTCGACATTGAACAACCTATATGGTTGTTGAAAACGATTTTTGTGATTCCAAACTAGTATATCTATCTTCATATATGTATTACCTTGTATATTGCGTGTTGAAATAGAATTGAAAATAGATTTCGGACGTTGAACATTGGGTTCAAAGTATGAATTTAGCACAATTTTCTCAAAAACTAAGGCAATTCGATGTTGAACGGTCGATATAGTTGTTAAATGTATTTTATGATACCAATTTGATATTTAAAGTTTTCTAAAACTATTTTTATTATCAATTCACGATGAAATAAAGATAAAAATAGCATTACAACTTCCAACGGTGGATCATACTCGTGAATTTTATAAAATTTCGAACAAAATTATTCGACATTGAACAACCTATATGGTAGTTGAAAACGTATTTTTGTGATTCCAAACCAGTATATCTGCTTCATATATGTATTACCTTGTAGATTGCGTGTTGAAATCGAATTGAAAATAGATTTCGGACGTTGAACATTGGGTTCAAATCATGAATTTTGCACATATTTTCTAAAAAACCTAGGCAATTCGATGTTGAACGGTCGATATAGTTGTTAAAATGTATTTTTTTGTTACCAATTTTATTTTTAAAGTTCCACAAAACTATTTTGATAATCAATATATGATGAAATAAAGATACAAGTACAATTACAACCTCCAACGGTGAATCATACTCGTGAATTTTATAAAATTTCAAACAAAATTGTTCGACATTGAACAACCTATATGGTTGTTGAAAACGTATTTTTGTGATTCCAAACTAGTATATCTATCTTCATATATGTATTACCTTGTATATTGCGTGTTGAAATAGAATTGAAAATAGATTTCAGACGTTGAACATTGGGTTCAAAGCATGAATTTAGCACAATTTTCTCAAAAACCGAGGCAATTCGATGTTGAACGGTCGATATAGTTGTTAAAATGTATTTTATGATACCAATTTGATATTTAAAGTTTTCTAAAACTATTTTTATTATCAATTCACGATGAAATAAAGATAAAAATAGCATTACAACTTCCAACGGTGGAACATACTCGTGAATTTTATAAAATTTCGAACAAAATTATTCGACATTGAACAACCTATATGGTAGTTGAAAACGCATTTTCGTGATTCCAAACCAGTATACCTGCTTCATATATGTATTACCTTGTAGATTGCGTGTTGAAATCGAATTGAAAATAGATTTCGGACGTTGAACATTGGGTTCAAATCATGAATTTTGCACATATTTTCTAAAAAACCGAGGCAATTCGATGTTGAACGGTCGATATAGTTGTTAAAATGTATTTTTTTGTTACCAATTTTATTTTTAAAGTTCCACAAAACTATTTTGATAATCAATATATGATGAAATAAAGATACAAGTACAATTACAACCTCCAACGGTGAATCATACTCGTGAATTTTATAAAATTTCAAACAAAATTGTTCGACATTGAACAACCTATATGGTTGTTGAAAACGATTTTTTGTGATTCCAAACTAGTATATCTATCTTCATATATGTATTACCTTGTATATTGCGTGTTGAAATAGAATTGAAAATAGATTTCGACGTTGAACATTGGGTTCAAAGCATGAATTTAGCACAATTTTCTCAAAAACCGAGGCAATTCGATGTTGAACGGTCGATATAGTTGTTAAAATGTATTTTATGATACCAATTTGATATTTAAAGTTTTCTAAAACTATTTTTATTATCAATTCACGATGAAATAAAGATAAAAATAGCATTACAACTTCCAACGGTGGATCGTATACTCGTGAATTTTATAAAATTTCAACAAAATTATTCGACATTGAACAACCTATATGGTAGTTGAAAACGATTTTGTGATTCCAAACCAAGATATCTCGCTTCATATATGTATTACCTTGTAGATTGCGTGTTGAAATCGAATTGAAAATAGATTTCGGACGTTGAACATTGGGTTCAAATCATGAATTTTGCACATATTTTCTAAAAACCTAGGCAATTCGATGTTGAACGGTCGATATAGTTGTTAAAATGTATTTTTTTGTTACCAATTTTATTTTTAAAGTTCCACAAAACTATTTTGATAATCAATATATGATGAAATAAAGATACAAGTACAATTACAACCTCCAACGGTGAATCATACTCGTGAATTTTATAAAATTTCAAACAAAATTGTTCGACATTGAACAACCTATATGGTTGTTGAAAACGTATTTTTGTGATTCCAAACTAGTATATCTATCTTCATATATGTATTACCTTGTATATTGCGTGTTGAAATAGAATTGAAAATAGATTTCGGACGTTGAACATTGGGTTCAAAGTATGAATTTAGCACAATTTTCTCAAAAACTGAGGCAATTCGATGTTGAACGGTCGATATAGTTGTTAAAATGTATTTTATGATACCAATTTGATATTTAAAGTTTTCTAAAACTATTTTTATTATCAATTCACGATGAAATAAAGATAAAAATAGCATTACAACTTCCAACGGTAGATCGTACTGTGAATTTTATAAAATTTCAACAAAATTATTCGACATTGAACAACCTATATGGTAGTTGAAAACGATTTTTGTGATTCCAAACCAAGATATCTCGCTTCATATATGTATTACCTTGTAGATTGCGTGTTGAAATCGAATTGAAAATAGATTTCGGACGTTGAACATTGGGTTCAAATCATGAATTTTGCACATATTTTCTAAAAACCTAGGCAATTCGATGTTGAACGGTCGATATAGTTGTTAAAATGTATTTTTTTGTTACCAATTTTATTTTTAAAGTTCCACAAAACTATTTTGATAATCAATATATGATGAAATAAAGATACAAGTACAATTACAACCTCCAACGGTGAATCATACTCGTGAATTTTATAAAATTTCAAACAAAATTGTTCGACATTGAACAACCTATATGGTTGTTGAAAACGTATTTTTGTGATTCCAAACTAGTATATCTATCTTCATATATGTATTACCTTGTATATTGCGTGTTGAAATAGAATTGAAAATAGATTTCAGGACGTTGAACATTGGGTTCAAAGTATGAATTTAGCACAATTTTCTCAAAAACCGAGGCAATTCGATGTTGAACGGTCGATATAGTTGTTAAAATGTATTTTATGATACCAATTTGATATTTAAAGTTTTCTAAAACTATTTTTATTATCAATTCACGATGAAATAAAGATAAAAATAGCATTACAACTTCCAACGGTGGATCATACTGTGAATTTTATAAAATTTCAACAAAATTATTCGACATTGAACAACCTATATGGTAGTTGAAAACGCATTTTGTGATTCCAAACCAGATATCTCGCTTCATATATGTATTACCTTGTAGATTGCGTGTTGAAATCGAATTGAAAATAGATTTCGACGTTGAACATTGGGTTCAAATCATGAATTTTGCACATATTTTCTAAAAAACCTAGGCAATTCGATGTTGAACGGTCGATATAGTTGTTAAAATGTATTTTTTTGTTACCAATTTTATTTTTAAAGTTCCACAAAACTATTTTGATAATCAATATATGATGAAATAAAGATACAAGTACAATTACAACCTCCAATGGTGAATCATACTCGTGAATTTTATAAAATTTCGAACAAAATTGTTCGACATTGAACAACCTATATGGTTGTTGAAAACGTATTTTTGTGATTCCAAACTAGTATATCTATCTTCATATATGTATTACCTTGTATATTGCGTGTTGAAATAGAATTGAAAATAGATTTCGGACGTTGAACATTTGGTTCAAAGTATGAATTTAGCACAATTTTCTCAAAAACTGAGGCAATTCGATGTTGAACGGTCGATATAGTTGTTAAAATGTATTTTATGATACCAATTTGATATTTAAAGTTTTCTAAAACTATTTTTATTATCAATTCACGATGAAATAAAGATAAAAATAGCATTACAACTTCCAACGGTAGATCGTACTCGTGAATTTTATAAAATTTCGAACAAAATTATTCGACATTGAACAACCTATATGGTAGTTGAAAACGCATTTTTGTGATTCCAAACCAGTATATCTGCTTCATATATGTATTACCTTGTAGATTGCGTGTTGAAATCGAATTGAAAATAGATTTCGGACGTTGAACATTGGGTTCAAATCATGAATTTTGCACATATTTTCTAAAAACCTAGGCAATTCGATGTTGAACGGTCGATATAGTTGTTAAAATGTATTTTTGTTACCAATTTTATTTTTAAAGTTCCACAAAACTATTTTGATAATCAATATATGATGAAATAAAGATACAAGTACAATTACAACCTCCAACGGTGAATCATACTGTGAATTTTATAAAATTTCAACAAAATTGTTCGACATTGAACAACCTATATGGTTGTTGAAAACGTATTTTTGTGATTCCAAACTAGTATATCTATCTTCATATATGTATTACCTTGTATATTGCGTGTTGAAATAGAATTGAAAATAGATTTCGGACGTTGAACATTGGGTTCAAAGTATGAATTTAGCACAATTTTCTCAAAAACTAAGGCAATTCGATGTTGAACGGTCGATATAGTTGTTAAAATGTATTTTATGATACCAATTTGATATTTAAAGTTTTCTAAAACTATTTTTATTATCAATTCACGATGAAATAAAGATAAAAATAGCATTACAACTTCCAACGGTGGATCATACTCGTGAATTTTATAAAATTTCGAACAAAATTATTCGACATTGAACAACCTATATGGTAGTTGAAAACGCATTTTTGTGATTCCAAACCAGTATATCTGCTTCATATATGTATTACCTTGTAGATTGCGTGTTGAAATCGAATTGAAAATAGATTTCGGACGTTGAACATTGGGTTCAAATCATGAATTTTGCACATATTTTCTAAAAACCTAGGCAATTCGATGTTGAACGGTCGATATAGTTGTTAAAATGTATTTTTTTGTTACCAATTTTATTTTTAAAGTTCCACAAAACTATTTTGATAATCAATATATGATGAAATAAAGATACAAGTACAATTACAACCTCCAACGGTGAATCATACTCGTGAATTTTATAAAATTTCAAACAAAATTGTTCGACATTGAACAACCTATATGGTTGTTGAAAACGTATTTTTGTGATTCCAAACTAGTATATCTATCTTCATATATGTATTACCTTGTATATTGCGTGTTGAAATAGAATTGAAAATAGATTTCGGACGTTGAACATTGGGTTCAAAGTATGAATTTAGCACAATTTTCTCAAAAACTAAGGCAATTCGATGTTGAACGGTCGATATAGTTGTTAAAATGTATTTTATGATACCAATTTGATATTTAAAGTTTTCTAAAACTATTTTTATTATCAATTCACGATGAAATAAAGATAAAATAGCATTACAACTTCCAACGGTGGATCGTACTGTGAATTTTTTAAAATTTCGAACAAAATTATTCGACATTGAACAACCTATCTGGTAGTTGAAAACGCATTTTTGTGATTCCAAACCAGTATATCTGCTTCATATATGTATTACCTTGTAGATTGCGTGTTGAAATCGAATTGAAAATAGATTTCGACGTTGAACATTGGGTTCAAATCATGAATTTTGCACATATTTTCTAAAAACCTAGGCAATTCGATGTTGAACGGTCGATATAGTTGTTAAAATGTATTTTTTTGTTACCAATTTTATTTTTAAAGTTCCACAAAACTATTTTGATAATCAATATATGATGAAATAAAGATACAAGTACAATTACAACCTCCAACGGTGAATCATACTCGTGAATTTTATAAAATTTCAAACAAAATTGTTCGACATTGAACAACCTATATGGTTGTTGAAAACGTATTTTTGTGATTCCAAACTAGTATATCTATCTTCATATATGTATTACCTTGTATATTGCGTGTTGAAATCGAATTGAAAATAGATTTCAGACGTTGAACATTGGGTTCAAAGTATGAATTTAGCACAATTTTCTCAAAAACCGAGGCAATTCGATGTTGAACGGTCGATATAGTTGTTAAAATGTATTTTATGATACCAATTTGATATTTAAAGTTTTCTAAAACTATTTTTATTATCAATTCACGATGAAATAAAGATAAAAATAGCATTACAACTTCCAACGGTGGATCGTACTCGTGAATTTTATAAAATTTCGAACAAAATTATTCGACATTGAACAACCTATATGGTAGTTGAAAACGCATTTTTGTGATTCCAAACAAAGATGAGTCCATCTGCTTCATACATGTATTACCAGTAGATTGGCGTGTTGAAATCGAATTGAAAATAGATTTGATCGCTGAACACTGGTTCAAAATCGCATGAATTTGCGCATATTTCTAAAAAAACCTAGATGCACTGGATGTTGAACGGGTGCGATATAGTTGTTTCAAATGTATTTTTTGTTACCAATTTATTTTTAAAGTTCCTAATAAAACTATTTTGATAATCAATATATGATGAAATAAAGATACAAGTACAATTACAACCTCAACGGTGAATCATACTGTGAAATTTTATAAAATTTCTCAACAAATTGTTCTCGATTATTGAACAACCCATATGGTTGTTGAAAGCGTATTTAACCAAACCAGTATATTCTATCTTCATATATATATTACCTTGTATATTGGCGTGTTGAAATAGAATTGAAAAATAGATTTCGACGTTGAACATTTGGTTCAAAGTATGAATTTAGCACAATTTTCAAAACCGAGGCAATTCGGATGTTGAGGAATCGATATAGTTGTTAATATGTATTTTATGATACCAATTTGATATTTAAAGTTTTCTAAAACTATTTTTATTATCAATTCAATGAATGAAATAAAAGATAAAAATAGTAATCATTTTCAAATTCCAAAATGTCGGAACGGTATTGGAACATTGATGGAACCCTTGGTAGTTGAAAATTATCTTTGTGATCAAGTGATTATGTTGGAAAACGATTTGTATTACCTCATAGATTAGTGTTGAAATTCCATATATATGTGATTCCAAACATGTGTTAATCGAATATCCTGGGCTCATATGTATTACCTCAGATTGCGGTTGAACATCGAATTGAAAATAGATTTCGGACGTTTTGAACACAGTTCAAAATCATGAATTTTGCACCTATATTTTCAAAAACCCAGGGCAATTAGTCGATGTTGAAAGGATGGTATATTGTTAAAATGCATTTTTGTTACCAATTTTATTTTTAAAAGTTCCACAAAACTATTTTGATAATCAATATATGATGAAATAAAGATACAAGTACAACCCTCCAACGATTGAATCACACTCAATTTTATAAATTTCGAACAAAATTGTTTCACGATATGAACAACTTTATATGGTTGTTGAAACGATTTTAATGATTCCAAACTAGTATATCTATCTTCATATGTATTACCTTGTATATTATGCATTATTGAAATAGAATTGAAAATAGATTTTGGACGTTGAACATTTGGTTCAAAGTATGAATTCTAGCACAATTTTCTCAAAACTGAAAGCAATTCAAGTCGAACGGTACTGATATAGTTACAAATATGTATTTTATGATACCAATTTGATATTTAAAGTTTTCTAAACTATTTTTATGATACTAATTCACGATGAAATAAAGATAAAAAATAGCATTACAACTCAAATCAGACTCGTGACAAAAGGAATTTTATAAAATTTCAACAAAATTATTCGACATTGAACAACCTATATGGTAGTTGAAAACCCATTTTTGCATTCAAACCAAAGATATCCGCTTCATATATGTATTACCTTTTGTGATTGCGTGTTGAAATCGAATTGAAAATAGATTTCTTTGACGAAGAACATATCAAGGTTCAAATCATGAATTTTGCACATATTTTCTAAAAACCCCTAGGCAATCTGATGTTGAACGATTACGATATAGTTATATAAAAATGTATTTTTGTTACCACCTTATTTTTTAAGTTCCACAAAACTATTTTGATAATCAATATATGATGAAATAAAGATACAAGTACAATTACAACCTCCAACGGTGAATCATACTCAGAATTTTATAAAATTTCAACAAAATTGTTCACATTGAACAACCTATATGGTTGTTGAAAACGATTTTTTGGTGGATTCCAAACTAGTATATCTATCTTCATATATGTATTACCTTGTATATTGCGTGGTTGAAATAGAATTGAAAATAGATTTCGGACGTTGAACATTTGGGTTCAAAGTATGACACTTAGCACAATTTTTCACAAAACCGCTGAGGCAATTCATGTTGAACGATCGAGATAGTTAGTTAAAATGTATTTTATGATACCAATTTGATATTTAAAGTTTTTCTAAAAACTATTTTATTATCAATTCACGATGAAACAAAGATAAAAATAGCATTACAACTTCCATCCGGTGGATCATACTCGTGGAATTTTATAAAATTTCAATACAAATTATTCACATTACTGAACAACCTATATATGGTAGTTGAAAACGCATTTTTGTGCATTCCAAACCAATTATATCTGCTTCATACATGTATTACCTTGTAGATTGCGTGTTGAACCTAATTGAAAATAGATTTTGATTGAATTTTAATAAGGTTCAAACTATGAATTTTGCACATATTTTCTAAAAAACCCTAGGCAATTCGATGTTGAAACTATCAAATAGTTATTAAAATGTATTTTTGTATACTAATTTTATTTTAAATTTCCACAAAACTATTTTTGATAATCAATTGAAATAGTAAATAAATCAACAAGTGAACATACAATTTATAAATTTAAAAATTTTGTTACAACCTATATTTTTAAAACATTTTGTATTCAAACTGTATATTATTTAATAGATTACCTTGTTATATTGGTTAAATAGAATTAAAAAATTTTCTAACATGGGTTCAAAGTTGAATTTGAAATTTAAAAATATAGTACTAATTATGTTAATTATTTTATATCAATTTGATATAAAGTTTAAAATAATTACAATTAGAAAGATAATATAAATTCAACAATCAATTGAATTATAATTTAAAAATTTTGATTAAACCATATTGAAATTTTTGATTCAATCAATTAATTATTATTTTTTTAAATAATTAAAAATTTATTGAACATTGGGTAATTTGTAATTTTTTTAAAAATTCATTTGAACCATATATTTTAAAATGATTTTTTTACAATAATTTAAATCCACAAATATTTGAATTTATGAAAAATCAATAAATTACTAATGGAATCATATGTTTATAATTTAACATTGATTAAACCTATATGTTGTTAAAATTTTTTAATT
>JALRMA010000097.1:0-22906 GCA_023638005.1 Forsythia suspensa | reverse complement strand
AAAATTTATTTTCTTTAAAATTAATATTTTATTTTTTTATTTTAAAACAACATTTTACGTGTAAATATATGTTACTTACTATAGTAATATATATGTTTTACATATTACTTCCTCATTTTCATTAAAATCAATATTTTACCATTTTTTATTTTTATAAATTTTTTAGAAATACATTATTTCATTTAAAATCAATTTTCAATTTTCATTTTAAAAATATTGTTATACTAGTAACGTAACATATATATTCTTATGTTTCTTTTCATCTATGATAAAATCAATATTTTATAATTATTTAAAAATACGTTATTTTTCTTTAAAATTAATATTTTTATTTTTTATTTTAAAATAACATTTTTACGGATAACATATATGTTACTATATATTAGTTCATCGTTTTCATTAAAATCAATATTTTACCATTTCTCTATTTTTATAATATTTTTAAAAATACATTCTTTACATTTAAAATCAATATTTCATTTTTCATTTAAAAATAACATTTTATACTAGTAACATATATATTCTTGAGATTTCCTCCGTAGTGAAGAAAATTATTTTGCCATGGACACATGGACAGGTGTCAGGTGGGCATGTGAATATTTGACTTTAATGTCAATACTTTTGTTCTCCGTCTCACCTGACAGTGTTCGATAGACAAAATAATTCTCCACTGGTGGAAGAGATCAAATTCTATTCTTATGTGTTATTTGCTCATTTGCAATAAAATCAATACTTTATAATTATTTTAAAAATATGTTATTTCTCTTTAAAATTAATATTTTAATTTTTTATTTAAAAAAATTACAGGTAAAACTTCTTCATTTTCATTAAAATCAATATTTTACCGTTTCTCTACTTTTATAAATTTTTAAAAATACATTGTTTTCATTTAAAATCAATTTTTCAATTTTTCATTTAAAACAATATTTTTATACTAGTAACATATATGTTACTATGTGTTACTTACAAATTTACAATTGCTATTTTATAATTTATATTCTTGTAAATGTTTTTAAAAAATATATTAATTTCGTCTAAAATCAAATATTTCCAATTTTCATTTTTGAAAACAATACTTTTACGCGGGTAACATATATGTTACCATATTTGATAACACATGTTACTTCATCAATTTCATTAAAATTAATTTTAGCAAATTATATCCTTATATAATTTTTGAATTCTAATTATTTTAACTAAAAATAATATATTTAATATATTCACTTTTAATATCAACAATTTGACAGAGTAACACTATGTTACCACATGTATTACCTAATGTTACTCCTCAATTTCTATCTGATTGCTATTTTATAATTTATATTCATGTAAATGTATTTAAAAATACATTAATTTCGTCTACAATCAAATATTTCCAATTTTTATTTTTGAAAACAATAATTTTACGGATAACATATATGTTACCATATTTGTTAACATATGTTACTTCCTCAATTTCATTAAAATCAATTTTAGCAAATTATATCCTTCTAGAATTTTCTAAATTACAATTATATTAAATAAAAATAATATATTTAATTTTTCACTTTTAAAAATAACTGTTTGACAAGGATAACAATATGTTACCACATGTTACTTCCTCATTTACAATGCAATTGCTATTTTATAATTTATATTCTTGTAAATGTTTTTAAAAATACATTAATTTAGTCTACAATCAAATATTTCCAATTTTTATTTTTGAAAACAATACTTTTACGTGGTAACATATATGTTATTGTATTTGTTAACATATGTTACTTGCTCAATTTTATTAAAATCAATTTTTTACAAATTATATCCTTCTACAATTTTCTAAATTACGAATTAGATTAAATAAAATAATATAATTTTCGCACTAATACTCAACAATTTGACACCGGTAACACATTACCACATGTGTTTACCTATATTACTTCATCAATTTCTATACAATTACTATTTTATAATTTGTATTTAATAAATATTTTAAAATACATTAATTTCTTCGTCAAATATTTTTCGATTTTTATTTTTAAGCAATCTTTCTGTGATATTAATATATATACTACCGTGTTGTTTACCTATATTTGCTTCCTCAATTTCATAAAAATCATTTTTTTAGTAAATTATATCATACTATAATTTTACGAATTGTGAATTATTATAAATAAAAATAATTTATTTATTTTTATTTATTTTTAATATCAACAATTTGACCCACGGGATAGCCACATATATTACCACGTGTGTTCTTTTATATTCTTATACGTTTTTTCTATACAATTACTATTTTTGTAATTTATATTCTTGTAAATGTATTTAAGGCACATTAATTCAAATCTACAATTAAATATTTCTAATTTTTATTTTTGAAAACAATACTTTTGTCACGAGTAACGTATATGTTCATGTATGTGATAACTGTCGGCCTTCTTCGATTTTCATTAAAATCAATTTTTAACCAATTATATCCTCTATAATTTTACGAATTAGAATTATGGTAAATAAAATAATATATTTAATTTTTTATTTTTTAATATCAACAATTTGACACGAATGTAACATGTGTTGCAGATATTCTTCTCCTCATTTTTGTCCACGATTGTTAGTTTATGATTTATCTCGCGTAAATATTTTTAAAAAAACATTAGTTTGGTCTAAAATCAAATTATATCACCATACTGCTTCATCCAATTTAATTAAAATTAATTTGTATTGGTTAACACATATGTTACCACATGTGTTCTCTTATATTCTTGCTCATTTTCAATCTGATTCTTTATTTTATGATTTATCTAAGCATAAATGTTTTTTTTTAAAAAATACATTAGTTTGGTCTAAAATCAAATATTTCCAATTTTATTTTTAAAAACAATATTTTCTTATTTGGTAACATATATTTACTGTGTTATTACTATATTGCTTCCTCAATTTCATTAAAATCAAATTGACATGGGTAACACGTATGTTACCACACATAAGATACAATTTTTTGAGGACTTATTTGAAAGATAATTGAAAATTTGGGATCAAAAGTATAAAGATGTAAAAATTGAAGGACCTAGATACAATTTTTGAGGACTTAACTAAAAGATAATTAAAAATTTGGGGACCAAAGTGTAAAGATGTAAAAAGTTGAAAAGACCTAAATCTGTTTTGGAGGACTTAAGCGTAAGATAATTGAAAACTTGGCGGATCAAAGTGTAAAAGATGTAAAAGTTGAAGGACCTAAGTTGCAATTTTTGAAGGACTTAAGCGGGAAAGATAATTAAAATTGTGGAGACAGGAGTAAAAGATGTAAAAGATTAAGGACCTAAGATCACAATTTTTGAAGGACTTAGTTGAAATATAGATACTAAAAGTGAATATTATATAAAATACGTAGGACTACTATACAGATAAATAAATATTTTAAAGAGTTTATATAATAGAGAAGATATGTATTTTCATAAGTATTATTTAGATGTAGGGTAAAAATAAAAATTTAAAAAGAATGTATATTTCAACTTTATATGAAAAAATGGTATATGAGCTAATTATCCCTTTAATCAATTTTGTGAGCCACATTACTTGATCGGGTTTTTCGAGAAATAACGCGATAAATAAAATATTTGCTTAAAATACTCTCATATTTTTTTTAAAAATAAAATATTGGCCAGTGATGTCGCATAATTAGAACAATGACATTCCCACGGGCATATCGTTGCACAGGCTTTAGGCCGCCTCAATTCGTGCTAATCCACTTTGGGTCGATCGGCATCTGGCTCATCGTCGTTCCATATCCGTAGGGATGCATCGCTCACCCATCAAACTTCCCTCGCGACAATTTCAAGCGCTGTTGACTCTTTTTCAAAATTCTTTTTCATCTTTTCCTCGCGGTACTTGTTAAGCTATCTGCTTCCAATATTTAGCCTTTGGCCAGAATTCTGTAGCCCAATTAGTGCATTCCCCAAACAACACGACTCGGTGTATTGTTTTCCCGCCATTTTTTTCTTTCAAGATTAGTAAGTTCTATCATAAATGTTGTATAGGGAGTTTGTTTTCTTTAATTGGTTTTAATTGCGTTGATTTGGTAAGTTAAATTATAAATCTTTGCGTAATAGTTTGTTTTTTAATTGGTTTCGCGTTAATTGTTTTTTTCTTTTTCTTGCAAAAAATGAAATATAACATTTAATATTATATCTGATAAATCTGCAAAAACTTTTCACTTTCTTTTAATTTGTTTCACATATTGATTGTTTATTTATTTATTTTTCTCTTTCCTTGCAAAAAGCAATTGTAATATTTAATATTATATATGATAAATGCAACAACTTTTTAGATTTTTAATTTATACCCGGTTAAGGAATTTAAATAAGTTATATTTTCAAAAAATGAAAACGCGTCAATGCCGCGAAACTATTGGTAATGTCTGATAGTTTTCCAAAAATAATTTATTTTCCTACAATTTTGTATACTTCCCATAATGGGTTTAAATAGGTTCTGAGTTTCAAAAAAATATCGATACCCGGAAAAGCATATAATTGTGTTATATTATCAAATGATCTGATTTATTGATTAAAATATGTCGGTTAAACTAATAAACTAGATATGATAATTTTAAAATTAAATTAAATACATTCGCAATTCTGAGTTTTGTTCTAATGTCCATGGTGGGCATTGTTATAATTCCACGATGCTGACGTCGACCTTCATTGGATGAGTGTAATAGTACCCCGCTTAACATTCATCCGATGAATGTTGAGCAGGTAGTGCCGGGTGGGCATTATAACAATAGCAATGTAAATCAGTATAAGCAAGTGTTCACGGAGTTAAACCACAAACATAGTTTTCAAAGAAGTGTTTGAAAATCTAGATTAAGCTATATTTTTTTTACAATATCGATGAATAATCAAATATTATTTATATGATATTTTTTATTTGAATGTAATAAATAAACAATATCTTCTTAGAATATTTTTAAATCATTATCATGAAAACAAGTACCGCTTTTGCCTTCATACCCGATTGATATACTAGTTTTAGTTATAATAAAATATGTTACATTTGTTATTAATAAACATAACAAATATAACAACCGAGTGTTCTGAAAATAAAAAAAAGTTAAATAGTATTTTTTAAATTATTTTATATTTTGTAGTTATTACTATTTGATCTAATGACTAGATCAAAACACCACAAAGTCTACAAAAGGAATCGTTAGTGAGCTCAGAAATACTTAAGTAATAGAGGCCAGAAGTTGAGAACAACCCTACTTTTTTGTAAAAATTGAAATACCTTCAAAAATTAATTTTTTGAAATTTACCCAAAAACTAGCTTACTTAATAAAAATACTCTAAAACTACCATAAAAGCCCGAGTTGAGAGAAGAAACACGTGAGGAAAAAAAAAATTCAAGCAAAACATTCATCCTCGATCCTCGAACACAGTGGAAACACAATTACAACCAAAATTCATTGATTTGATGTTACGATCCCTACAAACCTATAAATCGATTTGGTCTGCGTATTTTCGTAAAAATCTCAACATGAGATCAAAATTGAGATAAAAACACCGTAGTTGATTACGAAATTTTACGAAATTTTTGAATAAAGCTAATAATACATTCATGTATTAAAAATACAAACTCGAAATTCATTCATAAATGCAAGCGAGCTACCTTCATTCAAAAGATTACGAAATTTTTCCGAATTTGATATTGAAGTATTCGGCGATTTGGTTTACCATTCGCCCAGGCCAGTTCGATATTCAAGGCGTTGGTTCGTTTCAAAGCAAATTTCGAAATATAAAGTAAGTAGTATTTAATTTTGTTTGAATTTTGATTTTGATTTTGATTTTGAAATTTGTTTATTTTTCTTGTTGATTTCCATATATCAATAACAAAAACTTAGGTATATTAGTGTGTATCTTAACATTGTTGATTATATTGACTCCTAAAATGGATTAAACTTGGTAATTTTTCATCATGTGGTTTTTGAGACTTAGAGGCATATCATGTGTTTGTGTGCAAGTTAAAATGAGTAGCGAATGTGTATGTTAGTGTATGTGTTAGAATATGTGATACATGTAGCGTCAAATTTGTAGTAACATTAGTATTTGCTTACATGTGTTAATATATATCACTTGCTTCATTAAAAATTTAAGTTCAATAATATTATATATCACTTGCTTCATTAAAATTTAAGTTCAATAATACCGATGCTAACACATGTGCGGGATTATTAAAATAGATTAATCTTGGTAATTTTCATCATGTGGATTTTTTTTAGACAAAGAGACATATCATGTGTTGGTGCAGAGTTAAAATGAGTAGCGAATATACGTGTTAGTGTATGTGTTAGAATATGTGATACATGTGGCGTCCCGAATTTGTAATGTGCTGCATGTTACTACATGTGTTAATATATATCCCTTGCTTCATAAAATTTAAGTTCAATAATACAGGTATGCTTTACATATGTTAATGATTAATAAAATAGATTAATCTTGATAATTTTAATCATGTGACTTTTTTGAGACTTAGAGGCATATCATATATTTGGTGCGAGAGTTAAAATGAGTAGCGAAGATATTAGTATGTGTTAGTGTATAATCTTAGAATATGTAGCCATGTAGCGTCGTTTAGTATTAACACGTGTGTTACTACATGTTATATATATCACTTCCTTAATTAAAATTTAAGTTCAATAATACTAGTAACACATGTATTCTTGTCTATTAAAATTGATTAATCTTGGTAATTTTCATCATGTGGATTTTTTTGAGACTTGAGACATATCATGTGTTTGGTGCAAGTTAAAATGAGTAGCTTGAATGTGTGTGTTGATGTATGTGTTAGAATATGTGATACATGTAGCGTCAAATTTGTAATGCTACGTGTGTTACTATATATCACTGCTTCATTAAAAATTTAAGTTCTATAATACCCGTTAACACATATATTCTTGTTTTATTAAAATAGTTAATCTTGGTAATTTTCATCATGTGGCTTTTTTTAGACTTAGAGGCATATCATGTGTTTGGTGCAAGTTAAAAATGAGTAACGAATGAGTGTGTTAGTGTATGTGTTAGAATATTCGATACAAGTAGGGTCAAATTTGTGTGCTACGATGTGTTACTATATATCACTTGCTTTATAAAAAATTTAAGTTCAATAATACGGATAACACATGTGTTACTATCTATTAAAATGGATTAATCTTACTTAATTTTCATCATGAGGCTTTTTTTTAAGACTTATAGGCATATCATGTGTTTGGTGCAAGTTAAAATAAGTAACTAGTGTGTGTGTTAGTGTATGTTTTAGAATATGTGATACGTGTAGCGTCAAATTTACTTATTAACACATTGTGTTACTACATGTGTTACTATATATCACTTGCTTGATTAAAATTTAAGTTCGATAATACTGGTAACACATGTGTTTTTATCTATTAAAATTGTTAATCTTGTTGGCAATTTTCATCATGTGGATTTTTTTAGACTTAGAGACATATCATGTGTTTTGAAGATTTTGGATTAAAATGAGTATGAATATGTGTGTTAGTGTATGTGTTAGAATATACTTGATACATGTGGCGTCAAATTTGTAGTTACTACATGTGTTAATATATATCACTTGCTTAGTTAAAAATTTGAGTTCAATAATACCGGGTACACATGTATTCTTGATTATTAAAATAGATTAATCTTATTGGTTTTCATCATGTTGATTTTTTAGACTTAGAGGCATCATGTGTTTAGTGCAGAAGTTAAAATGAGTAGCGATAATGTGTGTTAGTGTATGTCCCAGGAATATGTGATACATATAGCGTCAAATTTGTAATGGCTACCGTGTGTTACTACGTAATGATATATATATCACTTGCTTCTTAAAAGATTTAAGTTCAATAATACCCGGTAACACATGTATTCTTGATTAATAAAATAGATTAATCTTGGTAATTTTCATCATATTGCTTTTTTGAACTTAGAGGCATATCATATGTTTTGGTGCAAGTTAAAATGAGATAGCAGATGTGTGTGTTAGTGTATGTCTTAGAATATGTACGATACGTATGGCGTCAAATTTGTAGTGCTTCGTGTGTTACTACATGCCTAATATATCACTTGCTTCATTAAAAATTGAGATTCGATAATCATACCCATTAACACATGTGTTCTTGTCTGTTAAGATGATTAATCTTGGTAGTCTTTTCATCATGTGGATTTTTGAAACTTGAGAGACATATCATGTACTGTTTGGTGCAAGTTAAAATGAGTAGCAGTCTTATGTGTGTTTAGTGTATGTGTATGTGTGTTGGGAATATGTGTGATACGTGTAAGCGTCCAATTTGTATTAGCTACGTGTGTTACTACGTATATTACTATATGTCACTTTGCTTGATCAAAATTTAAGTTCGAAGCTAATGCCGATAACACATGTGTTACTATCAGTAGAATTGATTAATCTTGTTGAATTTTTTCATCATATAGTTTTTTTGAACTTAGGGCGTATCATGTGTTTGGTGCAAGTTAAAATGAGTATGAATGTGTGTGTTAGAGTATGTGTTAGAATATGTGATACATGTAGCGTCAAATTTGTAATGGCACCGTGTGTTACTACGTATTACTATATATCACTTGTTTGATTAAAAAATTTAAGTTCAATAATACCGGTAACACATGTGTTACTATCTGTTAAAATAGATTAATCTTGGTAATTTTTTCATAATATAGCTTTTTTAAGACTTAGAGAGCATATCATGTGTTTGGTGCCAGTTAAAAGATAGTAGCAGATGTGTGTGTTAGTGTATGTGTTGAAATATGTGATACATGTAGCGTCAAATTTAGTATTAACATGTGTGTGTTACTACATGTGTTAATATATATCATAGCTTCATTAAAAATTTAAGTTCAATAATACTATATCACTTGCTTCATTAAAAAATTTAAGTTCAATAATACCCATTAACACATGTATTCTTTGATTATTAAATAGATTAATCATATTAATTTCTACGTATGTAGATTTTTTAGACTTAGAGATATATCATGTGTTTGGTGCGAGTTAAATCTTTGTAACGAATGTGTGTGTTAGTGTGTGTGTGTTAGAGTATGTGATACATGTAGTGTCGAATTTGTATTATGCGTGTTTTAATGCATGTGTTAATATATATCACTTGCTTCATCAAAAATTTAAGTTAAATATAATACCGGATACTTAGCGTATATTCTTGATTAATAAAACTCAATTAATCTTGGTAATTTTTAATCATGTAGCTTTTTAGACTTAGAAACATATCATGTGTTTAGTGCAAAGTTAAAATGAGTAGCAGATATTGTGTGTTAGTGTATGTCTTAGAATATATAATACATGTAGCGTGGAGTTTGTATTAGCTGCGTGTGTTACTACATATTATTAATATATATCACTTCATTAATTAAAAAATTTAAGTTTAATATTACCGTTAACTACATTATATTCATGTCTATCAAAATGATTAATCTTAGTAATTTTCATCATGTGGATTTTTTTTTTTGGCTTAGGGCATATCATGTGTTTGGTGCAAATTAAAATGAGTAATGAATGTGTGTGTTAGTGTATGTGTTAGAATATGTGATACATGTGGTAATCCAATTTGTAATGTTCACGTGTGTTACTATATATCACTGCTTCGTTAAAAATTTAAGTTCGATAATACCCATTATTATATTATATTCTTGTTGACAGTAAAATATGGATTAATCTTGGTAATTTTCATCCATATGGTTTTTTTAGACTTAGAAGGCGTATCATGTGTTTGGTCTGAAATTAAAATGAGTAACGAATGTGTGTGTTAGTGTATGTGTTAGAATATTTGATGATACATGTAGGGTCAAATTTGTGGCTGCGTGTGTTACTATATGTCGCACCTTTTATAAAGAATTAAGTTCAATAATATTAGTAACACATGTGTTACTATCTATTAAAATAGATTAATCTTCATAATTTTCATCATGTGGCTTTTTTAGACTTATAGGCATGTATCATGTGTTTGATGCAAAGTTAAAATAAGTAACTAATGTGTGTTGGTGTATGTTTTTAGCATATGTGATACATGTAGCGTCAAATTTGTAAGCAGCTGCGTGTGTTACTACATGTGTTACTATATATCACTTGCTTGATTAAAATTGAATAATACCCGTTAACACATGTGTTACTATGTATTAAAATTGATTAATCTTGTGGCAATTTTTCGTCATGTAGATTTTTTTAGACCCAAGGGCATATCGTAATATTTAGTGCGAGTTAAAATAATTAACGAATGTGTGTTAGTGTATGTGTTAGAATATGTGATACATATAAGCGTCAAATTTGTAATAACGTGTGTTATTTCATAATATTACTATATATCGCTAACTTGATTAAAAATTTAAAATTCGATAATACCCGGTAACACATGTATTTTGCTCTATTAAAAAAATAGATTAATAAGTATTGACTATTTTCATCGTGTAGCTTTTATACTTAGCGACTTTTATTTTCAAATAGGTAACACGTGTATTCACCCTTTATGCTGTTACAAAGCTTTTGGTGCATGAAAAAATTCAATAACATGTAGTGTAGCTTGTCATGTGTTTGGTCTTGAGATTAAAATATTATTAGCTTGTTTGATTTTTTTTGCAGTATAGATACATCAATATCTTCTTACATTACTGAGTGGTGAATGGAATGAAAACCATGAATACCGAAGAATTTCGAGAAAATTTTGGAATCTTGGTTCGTTGATTTTGCGGGGTATGGAGTACATCAATATCTTCTTTACATTCACGATGGTGAATGGAATAGAAAACCCACCGTGAATACGAGAATTTCGAAGAAAATTTTGGAATCTTGGTTCCTTTAGAATGCACATTCGACAACATTGTTGAAGAAATTTATTGAAATTAGATTGGAATCCAACAATTATGGACATAACAATTTGGTAATAAGTGGTAGTATAGTGAGCCTCAGGTAAAGATTAGAACTAATGAGTCCACAGTCTTTTATTTGGAATTGAAGAGAAAAAATGATTTTTTACAAGTTTCCACTTATGCATTGATTTTCCTTGATGGCAACTTCTAGTGCGTCACATTTAATCTTCAAGCTGACTACTTCTACAAGTCCCGGACATGTTACAATTCTGGGTTATACATGAAAGAAAGAGCCACAACAATCATAGCCCTCCAATATTACCAGCCCCATTGAAGATATAAACACGCGGGGTTTCTCATAGCATTACTGAAAGTTGGCTTGATGTGATTATGGTATTGAAACAACCGTGATTTTTTCTATCGAGTGTTGATAAGATTGAAAGAAATCAAATTCTTTGGAATAAAGGAATCTTGATGAATGGTGTTTAACTTTATATCTGCCAATGCGAAACACAGCTAAGAGTTCGAGGTGGCAAATCGGTTAAAAGGTTTATGTCCTAAAATGTATGGATTCAAGCGTCGATGGTCTTTCGAGCTTGAAAGGTTGGAAAAATGGAACAACTTCAAAATAAGGTACATTAGAAATAAACATGTATGTTCAATAGATATAATTTTAGAGATCATCTACAAACTTCTAATTTATTGGTAGGAGGTTGCATCAAGTATAAATACACATCTGCAAAAACTATATACACTCAGGGTGATATAATAAATGACATGAGGAATGAGTACCATGGAGGTGTCACAAAGTTATAATAAAGCTTGGAGGCTCGAGGAGGCATGCATTTGTGCAGTGAGAGGTGATCCCGAGATGAACCGTATAGAAAACTTCCTACATACTTGTATATGTTAAGGAATAAGCAAATCTAGGATCGATTACAAAACTAGAGACCGATGCTTAAATAATCGGTTCGAAATGCTTGCATTCCATGGCTTAGGAGGTTCTTTTGCAAGGATGGAGAAATACTTTATGACACTGTAATTGTAATTGATGGAACATTCTTAAAAGGGTATTATGGTGGTACGTTATTAACATATGCATCCAAGCCTTGAATAACAATATTTTTTGTATTGACTTTACGAGTTGGAAACAATGACAACAACAATTCATGGGAATGGTTTTAAATTGTTGAAAAAGAATCTTTTGGAGGATTAGAAAAACTTGTGCATCATGCTCGAGATAGACAAACAGGGAGCATAAAAAACTGCCGTAGACAAAATGTATATCAGGAAGCCATGCATGGTGTTTGTTCCTACCATTTATTATGAAATTTAAAGAAGACTATTGACAAGGGTAAAAATAACATAACAGATCCGGCTGTAATGCGAAGCTACTAGGAGAGCCTACACGCACGCTAAATTTGACAATCACATATGCACATGAGCTAACTTGGGAAAATCGACAAAAGAATATGTCCTTATTTGGTAAGTTTTGATGTTTAATACTATAACACAATATCTTTAACACTTATAATATACTAATTGACAAAAGTTTGTTCTTAATGTACTTAGGAAGATCTTTGGATATCATACATAATTAGAGCTATATGATAAAAAATAGATATTCAACCATGAGCGTCAAATATAGTTGAGTCGGGTCCGATTCGGTTCATGAACTAGTGACCAGTTTTCCTATAGACTTTTGTTCGGAATTCTTGAGATACCTTGTACAAAATTGGTTTTCTAAAAATCGGGAAGATGCACAAGCAACATTCTTTCACTTGCCGGCAAATATGAACGTGATCTTGGGGAAAAGGTCAAGAGGCATAATAAAAATGAAGGTAACATCTAAAGCATTCTTGAATCTTTATATTGTAAGGTCGACTATGATGTCCATACAAAGTAACATACGCTAAAAGAATCTGATGCTGCGCGTATTACTAAAGAAGAACTCTTTCAATGATGTCTGACTTTTAACATATCTGATGGCATATTATTTACTCATCGTTATCGAACTCTTTCTTCTTGTCACGCCTTAAACAATTGTTATTTTTGTTCTTTTTTCCTTGCTTCAACCTCTTTACTTCTGGTTCTCTTACTTCTAGTTGATATGAGTACTACGTATGTTACTATGTGTTGAAAGTCATAAATCGTCTTGAATTTTATTTTTGTATTGTTTATTGCCCTGACCATCTGATCTTATATATGTTACGTTTATGCATTTGCATAGAACATCTTCGTCTAGCCAGTCTATACGCCAAGTTAATATTGATTAACCTCTTCCTATTTAGTGAATCTTGTGAAAAAGACACTGCTCTGATTAGATTTCAAATGGATGAGATTCCATGCGAAACATGCTTTCTATCGATAATTGCGAACAAACGTCTCGGTTCTTACACCTATTGCTCCAGAGTCTACAATAAGTGAGTCGTACATAAATAAATACAAAGGGACGATCTTTCACGGCCAGTAACTATACCAGTTAGGTTGTGCGAGGATGATGTTTCTATTCGAGTTGTTGTACTTCCTGTATTACCAGCAAGAAAATGCGGAAGACTCGAAAATGGGGAATTGTCGATCGAGAAGGAGGGAAGCAAATAACAAAATGTGTGGAGATGTGGAGCATATGAACATAATCGAAGAGCGTCTGATAACCGAATCCATTGAACCTGAAGAAAAAAAAAGAAACTCCGTATAGATTTTTGAATATTTTTCTATTGAATTTAGTTTGATTGTTAAGTACGAATTCGAGAGCTTGATTGTTACATAAGTAGTTGAGTTCTACAGTTCAAGCATTCATGGCGAACTAGAAGGCTAGAAATTATTATACTGATGACTATTTACTTGTGCATGTTATCCAGGTTGGTGGGGGCGTTGCATTTCGGCTTAAAAGTGCCGGATCCTGATGGAACACCACGTGCCCGCGCACAACAATTAGGACTTGGGAGGGAAAAGCAAGTGATGGTCGCGAATGTCTCGTTGCCAATTTTCACAATTTGAAATATGATCTTCATTGAATATGGTTGGCACATATTTAATTGTGTTGAGGGAAAGCGGATAGGAGTTGGAAGAAAATCTGTAATTTGCAGAGGTAAGTTCTTGAAGGGACTTTGTTGTAAAATGGGAATTTTAGTGTTTTCCAGTTGAGGAATTTAGAGTATTTCATTAGTTTCACACATGCGATTATTGGATTTTAATTGTTAATAGTTTTATCCATTGGTTATGATGATGGCGTTACTCTAAACTTGAACTACTGTATATTCTTGAATGGTATATTTTCGGTCCTACCGGTATCTTTGGATGTGCTTAGTGATTCTTTATTGTCAAACTACTTGGCGGTATAAACATGTGCGTCCTCTTTAAGCGCTATAAGTAGTTGAGTTCTAGTTAAAGCATTCATAAGCTGAGCTAAGAGGCTAAAATTGTTATACACATTGACTATTTACTTGTGCATGTTATCCAATTAGGTGAGGGCGTTGCATTTCGGCTTAGAAGTGCCAGAGGAGAAAATATGCCCGGTACTACCTCGGGCTCGTTACACCGTTGCTAGATTAGTCGAGGAGATCGACGCACTTACTAGTCGATTCTAGTAGGACTCCATTACCGCAATCCCACTTCACCTCGACCAAAGGTGACATACTTCCCTTCTCGAGTTGGTGTGTTCAATTACACGCCCAGGGCGTCTTGGGAGTGATAATCTATAAGTGTATTACAAGATCTCATGGATGTCTAATCGCTTCAGGATTACTACGATGAAGTACTATTTTCCAAGGAGTGAACCTGATATGATATGAGTGGTGTTTAGTCTATTGCCTTAACAGATTTGAAGCAGTTTGAAAAAATTGAAAATAAACTAAACCGTTTCCACGATTGAGTTCGATTTGGTTCAAGCAATTTATATAACTTAGCGTAAAAGAATACTTCTCATGAAACAAAATAAAATAAAAAGTGCCGGATTATGATTAATGCCAGGAGATGATTCAACATCTCGAAAGTTTAGTGGAGTTGGTCCCGGATTCGAGAATATATTTTCCGGCGGATCTGTTACTTTTTCCTTCTGAGAACAAATGCAAACTTGACCACACAATTTGTATACGTATTTTGTTAGTAAAATTAATTTGGTTGTGATTAAAAAGAATTAGTAAAAAGGAAAGTACAGGGAGTTTGGATTAATGGCATGATTGGCAAATATATATGTGCGCTTGTCTTGATTTTTCTCTTCGATTCGAGATTTCACCATTCTTTTGGTAGAAATCTTTGGAGAAAAGTGTCGAATCTGTTTTAGTTACTCATAACACTTTAATAATGGACGCAAAACTGTTGATGCATTATCACTCTCCACATAATTGAACTAGAGTAACATGTATGTTACTTTCAAACAAAAGATTTTAGGTTTTTTTCAAGATCATTTGACTATAGATCTTTCAAAATCTATGTTCTCAAACAACATCATCCAAAAAAAAAAAAAATTTGAATAAGATAATAACGATGCCGCACAAAACAATTCACCTGGGTAGCTGCGTAGTATTGCCATGAAAAGTGACATAAAACCATTACGTTAGATCAAAATACATCATATACTGGAGAACACCGCCTCATATACAAACTACTGATTTACAAATTAAAATGAAATTGTTTTCCTAAATTTTCATACTCTACTTTCCTCTATCCAAATCCTTTCATCATCCGTATCATACCCTTCATCCAATTTTTTCTTGGCGTATTATAAAAGCTGAATGACAAGATAAGCCGAGCTTCATGAAGCTTGAATGTCATTGTCAGTTCTTCTATTTTTGGTGAACAAAATACTCGGCATATTTGATCACATATATGCCACAATCACCATCGTAAAAAAAACAAAATAAGTTAGAAAAACTTAACTAACCTTTGTTTTGTTGAGGGAAGTTATCCTTGGAACAAATCGATTAAAATTTAACTAACCTTTGTTTTTGTTGAGGATGTTATCCAATATGTTAACAATCAATGGGCTTAGAGGATCCTTGCCATCATAGAGCCTTATATCTACAACACTAGAGGCGCTAGATTTATAAAATCCACTATGGAGTAGCGAGATGTGGAATAATTTGAGTATGCTTCACCGATTGATGAATATGGAAGTCACGAATTATCTTACTGGTATGAATTGTACACATTAAGGCATCGACTTCCGACATCAAAATCTAAGAGGATCCAATGTGCTTTATTTTCCATCAAAGCAGAAGTAACACATGGTCAACATCCCACCATGGTTTGTTACATCCTATTCGATATCCTCGAATATATGAGAGAAGCGCTTTGTGATTAGCCACCACACTTTGATCATTCAAAAATGTTGCAAAATCATCTTAATGAAACATCAAATGCATAGTCGGTTGTGGTCAAACGAATTTGTAATCTACTACTATGCTTCACCGTCTTAGGAGATGATAAAATGCAATATCAATATCTTGGAAAAAAACAGCAGCCAATGTAATGAACAAAAAAAACTCTAGTTAACTTCCAAATGATAAATTACAATATAGAAAACATATAAATTATACCGTGTCTCCCAAGCACTCTCCGGAGTCCATAGTCATAAAACCACTTCTTATTATCAACCTCGGCTACTCCAAAGTCAAATGGCGGGTTGAGTATTTCATTCTTATCATCAAATCTTTTCTTCCTACAAACATAATACTTACAAGATATTAAAAACAATCAACTCGTTCAAGATAACTATTTGGAAGAAGGAAGGAAACTTACTTATTCTTCTTTAACAACCCTACACTATACCATTCCTCAAAATCAACAACATCTTCAATTGTAACAACATTTAATTCGTCAGTAATGCATATGTACCGAGTCCTTATCTCTCGAATTTTTCGACGATCCAAAATTCGATGTATAAGGAGATTTAAACACTACCTGCTTTCCTAAGCCTCTTCTGGGTATATCAAGAGTAATGTCATCGACTAAAATGTAATCGTCGTCATCATCAACATCCTGAAAATAAGTAATATTATCAATTACATAAAAATGCAAGGGTCACAATTATTTGTGGATCAAAGTAACATATAATGTGAAAACACTACCTCTTCATTTTAGAAGTTGATGATATCTCATTTGAGCAGATTCATCAATCATTTTCGTGTCAAGTTCAAGAAATTCCATATCATCTAGTTCAATGTCATTAGCATTAGGTTCATCATCAATCCCTAAGTCAAAACTAGGACAAAAGTTCAAAGACATCAAACATAGGTTTGCTAACAAATGTCCCTTGAATAAATATTTTTAGCTTCTTCGCCTCCAACCTAAGAATACAAATAATCAAAATATGATACCTTAAAACAAGCAACTCATAAACTCAAATTGAACTTCTTACAATTTCAAAGATTTCATATTAAATTTCTTATCAGTACCTCAACCTCGGTACCACTTTCATTCTTAGTTTTATCAATCGAACTTGTTTCTCTTTTCTATCAAATGGAACCTATAAAAATATAAAACTCCTTGCTTTTACAAAATTATGATAGAAAGTAACATATGTGTTACTCATTTATAACACACTAAAAGCACAAGATACTAGATGTGCATACCTCCCACCCACTTCAACACCTTCTCCTTGTGATCCGATGACATCCTCAAATGGAACCTATACAAATAATTAACATAACAAAATATGTGTTACTCAAGAACATATGTGTTACTCGATGAAGAGTATCGGTATCAAACTGAATTTGTTAACAAAATTGAACAAAATGGCCTAAATTGAGATAAAATGAATAGTTGTACAATTCAATACCTCAAAATCTGTTCCACCATGGTCAAAATCAACTCCATTCCCTTCTGGTTCGATCTTCAACCTATAAAAATATAAATTAGAATGATGATAATACAAATACAAAACTTATAGTAACACATGTTCTTCGTTTGCTTACAACATGAATCCTAATTTTTCAACACATAGTAACATATCGTTACTCATTGCATCGTTTTATTTTTATTTAAAAAGTATCCAAAAACATAAAACATAATAATACATGAAAATGATTTACCTTCCTCCCGAAGAAGTATCACCGATGTACAAAACAATCGCTCTAAAACATTTTAACAACTACCACCGCTTCTTTTCCAAATTGATTTAGAAACTCGCAAACATCCCTGCACATTTCTATTTAAATTAGTCATTTCCTTTCTCAAATCATTGTGCAAAGAAATGATTTGGGCTTGATATCTTTCTAATTCTTGTTGTTTGAATTCAATTTGTGATAAACGATTCATGCGATTTCGTTTAATTCACAACAACTCTAAAAACAAAAAGAAACAACATCATACAAAAGGAAAGCGAATTCATAAAAAATTTAAAAACTAGTGCCTAAAACTATAAAATCTTGTCTTACTGTCTTTTTCACCGGAGCAGGCCTCAAGAACTAGCACCAAATTCGTTGCGATCCGCTTCTTATGAAACAATCCGAAGCATATATCTCGTTCTTCTCTTCATTGGTTGCCACAAACTGAATTACCTCAAGCTACATGAAAATCATTGGTTAATAAAGTCAACTTCGAACACAATAAAAACAAAGTAATAGGTAATTACTTACTCGAATGCTTCCAGTTGTGGACCAGAACATGCACATCGGTTCCCACTTCAACATGCGGGATAGGCCTCTCCAACCATGGTACAAAATTTCCCATTAAGACAATTGTCTCGTAGCCACAGTTGGAGGGAAAGTGGAACCGTTAAGATAAGACCAAGAAGATTTTTACCGGACACACGCTTCTTGTTTTCCAAACTTAAAGCAGACTTGAAAGACCTAAGTGTGATTCGATAAAGATCATCTCCCGAGCAAAGTCATCACACTCGACTATCTACCAACCTCATGTGCCGCTTCATCAACCGATTTGTTATAGGAGGTAGTGTACAAAAACAGGATATCGATAGAGCTTAACCAACTTTACAACATCTTCATGAGATACTTGGTCATTCAATCCCATGAAAACTCGTTGGAGCTCAAATTTTGATACTTTCGAAGACCAAAAAGTATGTATCCTTTAAATGATTCTTTCCTAAATCATATGTAGAAATGTCAACAGTGCCCACACCTCGTAGTCCCTCTTGTTAGACAAAACTCATCCAACGAAACCTAATACACCTCCTCCTATTCTAAACCATATTTCATCATCGTTAGGTTCTTGAACCGCTTTAACAACAACGAATGAATCAATTGAGGTCGTAATATTAATCTTCTCATTTGAAGAAAAGACCCAAAACAACTATCCCGAAACATCTCTTTTCTACACTATTGAGCTTATGGAAAATGTTAGCTATAACATCATCCATATACTTTACAACTAGTTTACCCGATGCCCATGTCTTCGGGTTGGTTGAATAATCCCAATCTCGGCAAAAAAATATCATACAAGTCAAGTACATATAACATAATTTTAATCATAAACCCAAACAAACAGGTATAAATGACAACAACTACTTTTCAAAGAAACATCGAAATCACCTAATATATGTATGTAAACACGACAAAGTGTATAAAACATAGATTTTATGAATGACCTAAGCCACAAACTTACATGTGCATGTATTTAGACTTCCACTAAGAAAGCATGTATTTGAATATATGATCGAACATAGTCGTGAGGATCCTTTGCCACTAAGAAAGCATGTATTTGAACCTTTCACGCACAATGTTCGGTCATACTTGTTGAATCGACTAAATAGGCAAAAAAAAAATCCCCGAAGAACCGTACATTAAGGAAGCCATAGAAAAGCTACACAATCGAAAAAATGCAATACATACGTTTGGTGTATATAGGACTTCATCATCCTCTTCGATTTTTCGATTTCTTCTTATCTCTACGACTTGAAGTCTCGAAATCGTTCTCTTCGCCTTTAGACGCCATATTTATTTGTAATTCTATATTTATCGATTTTCGAGTTTTCACCATGGCTTGATCAAGAACCGATTATAGAAAGTGGATAGGAAGAAATTGTGAAAGATTGCACCGAAATCGTGATGTTGTTTGCCCTAATTAATAAATGGTGCATTGATTGAAGGAAATAGATTATGGCAATTGGAGAAGAAAGTGATGAAAGTTCTTTATGAAGAAATTGGAAAAGGCGTTTTGGAGAGGTGTTTGTCTTGAGCGGATGCGTGTTTGCCTAAATGCGGTGGGTAGGTGTGTACATCCAATATATATCCTTACCTAGTTTAACTATAATATATGAAGTTAAATATCGTTAAATTATAATTAAAAAGGATAATGTTGATATTAAAAAGGGTATATTTCAACTTTTTTTGCCCAAAGGTATTCTAGCTAATTAACTCTAAGTAATAACTTTGAATTAACCATTACATTCGTGATATTACAATAATATAAAGTGAAAATTATACTTTTCATATACTTTTTTAAAATAATTTTATTGTTAATAAATTTAATTTTTTTTAAAAAAATATTGTTCATAATTTATTATCATTAATAAAATAAAAATACATATTTTATTAGTCAAACTGCTATTATACATAACTGTCCTTAAAATTCGCACACAATATAGAAAATAACACATAAATTAGCAAAAATATTTGAATTTTCAAATTTACTAAACATCTTCCATTTTCAAATTCTTCCCCAACAATCTCAACTATTATCCGAAAATCGAAATGCGCTAATCGTCATTAATTAATCAATCATCCATTTCATTGTAATCTTTATCACTTTGGATGTGAGTTGTAAAGAATTTAACAATGGATAATCTAAACCGAACCCCATGTAGTTTGAACGTTCTACAAAATATGTGATTTTTGTAATTAGTTTGTCATTTATTTAATTCAAAGAAATGAAAACTATATGTCATATTCTCTCAAGCATTTATGCTCAATAAGTATTTTGTAAATATTGGTGTGAATTGTTTGTAACATGAACGGTTAATCGTTGTTTGTAAATATTGTCGTTAATACGAAATGTTATTGATTGGAATTGTTATTATCATTTAACATGAAATGAAACAAATGAACATAGAAATGAGTTATACCCGTTGTAATAATAGTTTGTAATGTTCTCAATCTAATTTGGTAACACTTGACATTACAAATGTTACAAAATAAACTTATCATGGATCTTTACTTGTGGATTGTTACAGAATTGTTTTTACACAAATTATATATATTTGACACCTTCTATCAACTAGATCGTTACATGTGATTAGTTATTATTATTTTTATCACAAATGATATAAATTTGACGGTTTGTTGAAACTAGGTATTATATTTGATTGATTACCGCGAAGTGTTATTCACGACATTGATATATTGAAGTTAAGCCGCATTACACATGGCTTATTAACATTGTATAATATGTAATGAAGTGTATGAGAATGTATACGTAGTAATACCTCTTTGGAAATAATGTTACTGATTTTGCGCTTCATGTCATTTGTGCTCATGATTTTTACTAATGGCACATACTCCATTGTATCATGAGTTTTATCTAGTGAAAGTTGGTGCTCATCCTGTGCTATCTATGGTCATATATATGTGTTTTGATAGAAGAGAGATTTTTTTCTTCATGACAGTATTAATAAAGATTCAATCGGTGCAGCTTTCTTTTGCAAGCATATTACAATTAAAGATTTTACGTAATATATTGATTACAATGTTGTGAATATTTGAGGAATCAATTATTCGCCTGTCAAGTAATTAAATATTAATATTAATAAATAAAGTAATTATTAAGAAGTAACATTTTAATATATATATATATATATATATATAAAAAACTAATTATTTGAAATATGAATAAAATAGATTGTAATAAATGGAAGAGAAAAAGATAATGTAATAAATGATAGATGTCTTAAAATCTCTAAGTACATTATCTTATATAGTATAGAATTTAAAGACATTATTTCTTCTTGATTTTCATTTCTAAATAATTATTCTCGATATAGCTTTTCTACGGATTGCTTTCCTTTTTTAGATTTACAAGTCTATAATATTTCTCTAAATTTTATATATTTATCAATTATTATTAGTGTTACTCTATCTTAATTTTCTATGGTTTCACTATAGTCTTTGGGTTTATTATGAGGCTCATCTTGGATTCCTAAGCAATTATTACATTGAATTTCTAAACAATTTTTACATCGATTGCTTTCTATGTCCGGATATACTCTACATATTGTGCATTTGTCTATCATAGATCCTTGTCCTCTAATCCATTCGTGAATGCATTCTTGCTCTATGTTCATCATTTTATATCAAGAATTGAGAAATCTAAATCTTACGTATTACTATTGCTTTCATCATAACTTTCTACAATTTCTAAATTGTCTAACTCAATCATCGTGTATATACTATATCTTGAACTACAAGATTCATTGTCGATAACTCGTGATATGACACTTTGTATTCTCTATTATTATAGATTTATTTAACGTTTCTCTATTTTTATTTTTATTTGGGCATTTATTAGCAAAATGTCTAGGATCTCCATAAATATAGCATTTACAATTTTTCTATTTTTGGTCTTTTAACGTATCTATTATAATTAGGCTTCCTATTTTTATAGTATGTTCTACTTGGTCTAATATTGTATCTTTTCTATTTTGATATTGTCTTTCATATTTATACATTTTATCTTTTCTATACACTTTTTCTTTTCTTTCTATAATCATAACTTTGAGGTGTGTATAAATCCGAACAAAAGAGTAATTTAATTTCTTTAATTGCTTTCTAGCTACTTCTTCTATACAATATTTTTTAATTTATCTATTATAAATTTTATGGTAGCGCTAATAGTTGTTCCTCTTCCATTCCAGTTTTCTATCTCATTTTAATTTTATCATTCCATGGTGGTGGAATCTTTCTATATAGTCTATCTAATACATTTACATCCAAAACTAATCTGCTTGTGCTAACTAGTCTTTCAAAGTCTAATAAAACGGTTGTATGTACTTCATATTACTTAAACTTAGTTTTCTAGTTCTTCTAAGGCTTTATTTTGTTCATAAACGTTGTCTCTACTTGGGTCGGTTCCTATAATTAGTTCTCGAACAAAAC